>FIZR01011169.1:0-31606 GCA_900060175.1 Ferrisia virgata
AAAAAGAAAAACAACCACTCATACGTATGTAGTACGAGTCAAATAACCCAGCATAGAGCTTTCAAAAAAAAACTATTACAATAAAGAGAAAAAAACTACCAAAGCCTCTCAAATCCAAATTGATCGCGATATGAGAAATACAGGCAACCAAGTGTATCTGCTGGAGAGAAACACACATAGTGCAGTGAAAGGACACAAATCCCAAAAGATTCACAATATGACCTTGTTTTAATACCTCTCTTTAGTACCGTGCTATCACCAAATTGTTTATGGAAAAATGAATTCTTATACTTATAAGAATGCTCCAAAATAAGGTATTAATTTATGTCAGGAATAGAAATTGCTCCTAAATGTTATTCAGTTTCACTATTGAGTGTCGAGTTTCTATGCCTAGTCTAGCAGTCTAGTATGGGTATCATCATTCAGTGAAATAAATTTTATTAAAATTCCGTAACAAGATTCCAAGTACTTGTAGGTAATAAAATATGTACTCGTATACCTTTGAAAATTGAAATTGAATGTCGAAAAAATCACTTCTCGAGACTTAAATTTATATTAAAAAATTTATCAAAATAAAACGCTTACGTATGTTGAACACCCACTCCTTGTAGAAATATGCCAACGATGAAAATTACGTTACATTAAACTCTGTATTGTGCAATATCAAAGTACCTGCTCAATTTTTCACGTCTGATCGCGTACATAATTAAGCGCGATAAACGTGTCAATTTTTAATAGGTTCTCTGGTGTCGAAAAAACGAATTAGGGCTTAAATTAACACGTTATTTTTATCTATGGTATTATTTGGCTTCGGCATTTTACGCGTCCGTAGTTTACGTTGATAACGAATGTAAAATTAAACCCTCGAAACGTTAATAGGTATAAGTATAGGTATAAGTAAGTACGTGTAGAATGTGAGGGAGGACGATATCACTTTCCATTTATTCGTCTCGACGAATATTTGGCTTTATTTAGCGGGCTAATTTTAACAACGGTGTTGGAATTTCCTGCATAAGATGTGCTTTCCGCTTAGCGCGAGCTAGTTTTTCTATCATTTTTTTTTTTTTTTTTTTGCACCAACGCAACTCGCTAACGTTGCGTTGGAAGATTTCTAATCTTGGGAAAATTATGCAGCGGTTTTATTTCGTTATAAATATGTAGATGCTTGGAAATGGTATAAGGACACGTCTTTATAATATTCCGGTGAGCATTTTTAATCCTAGAATATTATTCGTGCAAATGAGTGTTGATAAAGGATATATCTTCTGTATGTACTTCTGCTACAAGTAACGACACGTTTTGATTATATCACTCCAAAAGTAAACGATCTGTAACGATGCAATATAATCCTTTATGTTGCTTTGATAAGTGAGAATAAATTGAATACTGAGCTCTCCTATTGGTTTCCTGAATTGAAAATCAATTACATTTAAATACATCGTCTTTTACAATTTTTATACCGGATGTTTTGCATTAACATCGCATCCCTTATATCAGTGATGAGTCAATTCATAAGACTCACATTTATAATGATTAGTATACCCAAAATATCAAAGGGGCTCAGATGTGCTATTTTCAAAATTTTATTTTCTTCCAAACCTGCTGCTCACTTTAAAAATTTATAGAAAAAAAATTAATAGCGATAAAAATCTGCTAATCACTCTAAAACATAAAATAAATACTCGAGTATGTGTGGTATCAAAATCAAGAGTGGGGTGAGGTGGGTCGTAAAATTTGACAAAATAAGGAACAAAAAAACATGATTAAAAATTTGTAACTTTCTTAGCTTTTTGTCAATAATGTTTGAAAATGCTATTTTGAGCACCTCATGAAAAATTTTAAGATGAATGGAAGAGCACCTTCTACTCAGTGTAGTGGTAATTAGAGCGTCGAATTTATACGCAGAAAAAAAATGTTTACTCATTTTTGGCTAAAAACAAAAAAATTCTAATTTTGAAGGTAAATGCGACAGGTGCAAAATGATTGCGTCACAAGGCAAAAAGTATGCATGGGGAAGAGCGGGGATGAAATGGCGTGCAAACTGTGATGATATAAGTATAAACAAATTTTGTTGAAAATTTTCAATTTTCAGAGTTTTTTGTGGACAACTTCTGAAAAAGCTATTATATGATTTCCCTGCTAAAAATTTTTGAAATGAGTAGTAGTGTACCCCCCTCCGTGGTTTGAGTAGAAACCCTAAAAGTTGCTTCCCAATGGAGAAAAAAAAGTGAAATTTTGAAATTTTTTTCTTAAAAGTTCATGATTTTCCATTTCATAACGTTCAGTATATTTTTTTTCTCTTAAGGGAAAACAACCTTCAGTGTTTCTACTCACAAGGGAGCTAACCAAAATTTCAGCATCCTATCTCCTTCGAGAGGAAGGGGGAGTTATGAAGGTGGAATATCGAAAAATTGACAAATAACACGGCGAAATTAGCGATAAACGAAATAACTCGACTTCATACCGCATTCAGGCTAATTTTTTTCACCAAGTACCATCCTCGATCAACTTTCAGGTAACCCATACCAAGAGCAGTATGTAGTGAAAAAATTAGCCCCTAAACGCGATATAAAGTTGAGTTATTTCGTTTTTTGTTAATTTTGCTGCGTTATTTGTTATTTTTTTGATATTCTACCTCCCATAACTCCTGCTCCCCTCTCCCCCGCGATAAAGCGCAGCGGCTGAAATTTTGATTAAAAAGGTAATTTTGAATGCCCTACATGCCTGTAAATTTTTTTTTTATTTGGTATGTAGCAGATTGGGTAGCTCCCTTTGTTGGAAAAAACTAAAAAAGGTTACAATGTTTATTTTTGAATTTTTTTATTCATATTTTACAAACCACGTCACCTTCACTCTTGATTTTTATTGTACACATACTCGAGAGTATATGTTATGCTTTTGAGCAAACATCGAATTCTCATCATTATCAACTTTTTCTATATATTTTCAAAGTGAATGGTAGATTTGAGTGAAAAAGAAATTTTGAAAATAACTTATTTCAGCTCCTTCGATTTTTTGGGTATGGTAACAATTATACATTTAAGTCTCATGAGTTGCCCTATCACTGATACAAGGAAAGGGAGGTCGATGCGAAACACCCGGTACTTGTACACAATTAATTGGCCACATTTTCCATGAAAGTTATTGAAAGTTAATAAAAGTCGAACCCTCCCCCCCCCCTCCAAAAGACACATTTAGGGTAAACTTACCAAATTTACATGTTAAATTTCAGCCCCCTACATTGATGATCGGGCGAAGAGTCACGCAAGGAATCAACTTTTTTCAAGGTCAAAAAGATAGAAACTCTTATATCTTCTCTCCTAAATATTGATGTAGGAAATTTATTTTTGAATGTGTTATGCAATTTTCGTCCATTCCCACTTATATGTATGTAATCAATCTCCAATCTGAACCCATGGAACGAATTTAATTTGAGTGGCCTGGTTTGGTGTCAAGTCGAGTGAATGATTTTTATGCGGGGGGGGGGGGGGGTAAAAAATTAGCATAGTTACCAATCTGATGGTCACAAAAATTGCCCCTTACGATATTTTCTGTGATCTCTAAACAAGTTTCATTGATATTTTCTCCACCTCGCATCCACTAAGGGTCGATAGTCTGTAACATCCTTGTTCTGTTTGACCATATGACGCAGGAAATTAGGCTAAGAAAGCTCTTGTGACGTAAAAATTGATAGAACTTAATGCACTAGTATCAAAACTCGAGTCTTATTTACTTCGAGAGACGTTATAAAAATTATATAATTTTATTTACGTCGATGTTAGAATCGGATTTCTTATCTGGAAGTTTTTATTTGTACATTGCAAAGGACTGTTATCAATGTAGGCGCATTAAAGGCAGGACGGAATTAATCACCTGTTTATTCTGAAAGCCAAAGAATTATCTACACGAAAAATTTACCTCAAGTCTTAAATAAATCGTAACGTCATCTGCTTATATCCCCTTTATCCTTTCCCATTGTAGAAAGATTCCACTTTCAATATCATCATTTTAATAATGTGTATAATCGCCGCTGTCATTCAGTTCTACAAGATTACTTATCTTCCTTTTTATTAAATTTCCCTTAGCCTAAATATAGAAAGTTTTTTTTTTTTTTAAATTGGAAAGAAAATCGAACTTTTTTGAATGGCTAGGTATTTATTAGAAAATTCTGAAAACCAGAATTTCTAAAAGTTTCTTGATGGATTCACTTTGAAGCTCATTAAAAAAAAAAAAAGTAGACGATTTTGCTTTGATATCAGAACTGAAATTAAACGAATGCTGCGTTATATCTGACGCGAATATTTATTAAACGAAAAATTTAACTTTAAATGTGGGATTTTGAAGAGGATAAAAAGTACATAGGTACAATGCGGGTAATTTGTGAAAACTTTTACTTTTTTTTAATTAAAGAAATTGTACCCGGGTATTTTTCTCGTGTTTTTTTTTTTCATTTACGTACATTTTGAAAGTGAAGAAAATGAGAAACGAAGCGTTAATGTTAGGTTAACGTTTGTGTCTGAAAATCTCGTATCGTTTTGGAGATTAATGAATAAAATAAAAATATATGTATATTCAAGGCATGTGACGTATACGAAAAGCAGATAAAATATGGTAAAAGTTGCATTTTTACGCGTTTCTCGGATACTATTATGTTATGTATGGCGCGTTGCTAATTTTGAAAATATTTTTTTATACGTTTTGGTGTTTTGTAATTTCACGCCGGGGATCTTTTTGAGTGTAAAAATGAAAATGATGATCAATTTACGAAAATTCATATGCGTTAAATTTTTAATAAACGTATCTGTTTGTTGTCCATGAAATTATAGTGTTGTATATTTTCAGTCATGTTGTGGATATCAACTCGTTGCAGGAGTCATGAAAAAGTTAAGCGATTTTCGATTTTAAAATTTCGATCAAATGATCAATTTCAATGCCGAATTTCGTAGAGAAAAAATAGTGATTGTAATTTTTTTTATAAATATATTGCCTATCTCGATTATAGAAGGGACAGCGTTTGTTCTAATTTCGAGAGTCACTTTAAATTATCGAGTTGGGCAAATTTTGTGTACAACGAAACTTGTTACCGAAGTTGCCTACTACTAATTCCATAATTTTAAATCGCGATTTAGGCTGATTTTTTCGTCACCTACATTTCCAAATGTTGCGCATTGGGCGGAAGGAAAAATAACCGGGTACCGTCTAAAAAAATGACAGGCGAAGAAGTTTTCTATTTTAAAAATTGATTGGGCCAATGAATTTCTAAAAAAATTCTTTAACTAATGACAACAGATAATACATGAGAAAGTGAGTAAAATTTTTTATTTCTATTGGTCAACTAACCTCAAAATTGACGGAGCTGTTTTAACATGTTGAACAACTGAAAATTTTCAATAAAAAGAATGATGCATTATGGATGGTGTGTAAAAAAATGAACAAATTTTATGTTTTTCATTTTTTGCCTAGCATAAAATTTTAAAGAGCTGTGAGCTAATTTGTTTCTAAAAATCAGTCTTTATTTTTAAATTATTTTGATATATGTACTTTGCTATTTCAATTTAGGTATCAGGCAAAAAATAAAGCGAACAAAATTTGTTCTACTTTCTATGTAATGTCCATATCTATCATTCTTTTTTTGAAAAATTTGATTTTAATCAACTTGTTGAGATAGCACCTTCAATTTTAAAGTTGGTCAAAAAATGAACATGACAAAATGCTCATTTTTCGTCTATTATCCACTTCCACAGTTGAAAAAAATTCGTTTCGAGTGATTTTTTTCAAAAACTTATTTGCCCCTTCAATTTTTAAGATGGGCAACTTCTTCACCCAACATACTTTTTTGGTGGTACTCCGTTGTATCCAAATTTCATATCTTCTCCCCGGACACCCTGTATAACAAAATTTGTTCATCCACTTCTTGAATTGATAATTTGATCAAAATTGTATTTCTTATTTAGTTTAGAGCCCATAGAAATTGTTGAAATTCGGTAAACATATTTTGTAAGGTCAAATGAAAAAAAAAAACGTGCTTCGCGATGCTTTTTCTGCCTGATTTTTGTGAAATATAATATGTGACTTGATCAGTAGTAACGGTAGGGCGGAGGGAGGGGCTGTAATGAAACTAAAAAATCAATACTACCAAAAAGCACATGCAGCACGTATACTAAATTTATATACCAAATTTCAGCTTCCTAGCCCAATGCTGAGGTGAGATAGGGAAGGAACAATCTTTTTCGAGGTCAAAAAGAGGAAAACTCTTCCTAACTTCCCTCCTAATTGATTTAGGAGGCTGATTTTTGGATACGTTATACAACTTTGGATTGTCTATCGATTGGCTTGAAAAGGAGCAATTTTTGCGATTTTGGTCTCTCAGCACCCCCGTCCCCCAAATTAAAGCATAACTGAATTTCAACCCAAAGTCAACTCCACTCCAAAATATCAAATCCCCTGCCATTCGAAACCTATTTCCCAAATTTTATCGATTTTGATCTATATCGATCTGAGCAAATGATTTTCAGTTTGGGTGGAATAAACAAATAAATACCTGGTATGACCCAAAACGGGTTTTATTCCCCCCCCCCCAATCTGTCATAGGTTGATGGACCTTAGTAGCTTAGTTTTCATTAACAATAATGGCATAGAAAATCAAACTAAAAAACGTATCTAGGATTTTGAGAAAACTCTAAGAGGTACCTAATGTTGAGTTGAAACCCATTTAACAAAATTTTGAGGCGTCTAGCTCAAAAACTGGTCATTTTCGCAAAATTGTTAAACTACTTTAATCGAAATTCATTTTTTTGAATTATATAAAATTGTGTAAATTTTTAGGACCGAGTGTAAATGATCAAAATTTTAACCAGTTAATGGAAAATTTCTGTAGTGTTTTTACTGCTCAAAGCTTTAATGTCTGTAAAAATTTAACTTGAGAGTCACGAAAGTAAGAATCTCATCCGAGTAGCCTCCAAGTGACCTGTCAGACTTTACTGATATTTTCCAGGTGTTTTGATGGCTTCGTCCTACACATAATTTATAAGAAATTTCATATTTTCAACCTGCAACCACTTTCGGTAGTATTTCAAAATTTTACACTATTTCAACGTATCGCCAAAAATTATTTAAAAGGTTAAATTAGGAATTCGTAGGCCTATTTACTTTTTCGCCACGTTGATTATTGCCATCGAAGTTGTCTTTATAATTGCTTTTTCATTACGAGAGTAGATAACAACACGTATAGATTTATGCAAAAGTTATACGTATGTACCTGTCCAAATCATACACTTGGTTGGATAAATCTTCATTGTGAACTTGATGGAAATTTTGCTCTTTAGTTCGTTGGCGTAGAAAAGTAACAGATTTATCTTCGTTGTGCACGGCTTGGAATTATTTTTCGAAGCGCCGGCGCGACGTCGTTTTGAAAATTTCCTAATATAAATGAGATTTCCTAGTGGAAGTACCTACCTATTGAAATTATAATTCACCTATCTACATACAATTATATAAGAGTGATTTATTTAAATTAAACATTTTGAATGGTTGCGTGTCTCAACGATGATAACACGATTTATTATCGATAACGAATAAAAAATTACCTACATAGTTATTACGCATACTTACATGGTATCTCGTATTTTAATAAAATTAAAAAAAGTTCGTGTTTTCGTGTAAAAATTGATTTTTCTTTTTTTAATATTTATTCATTAAATAAATCCTGTTGGTTCTTTGAATATATCTACGCTTGGATAGTGCGCATAGATACCCTTCCGATTGATAATTTACTGCATTAATTGACATTTGAATTTCGTTATCTAAAATAAACAAATTTGTAATGAAAATTGAGCTCTGTGGGATTATTTTTGTAATACGAATATAACATCGACCTGTCCAAATAGCACGACTTAAATCCAAATGGAAATGTATCAGAAAAGGAAAAAGCTCGAAGCATCAAGTATTTTAATATTGTAAAGTAGGTTATATGTTACCAAAGAAGAAATCAGGATTTCGGAACGAGGTAACCTTTTTCCCTTTTGATGTCTTTTGATACTTATCCATCTTATGCGGATAATATTTTCAACATATTCCTTTAGTCGGTGTTAATTCCTCTTTTAAATTCGTAATTGTACGTTTTCACTTAATGAATGAAAATGACAAGAGTAAGAGGATACGAAATATTTAGGTAATTAGCCTGATTTTCTGTGCCATATTGTCAATGAAAACCAGACTAATACGGTCTATCAAGTATAAATCTACGGTGGATGAGAGAGGGAGGGGGAGAGGGATAATCAAAAAAATCCATATTCGAGGCATGAAAGATCATTACGCCCATTTTTGGTCATGTCTAATATTTGTTTTTATTATATTTTATTTTTACGCCCCATTATTTGCTCAGCTTAATACATTGTGAAATAGGCTTTGATTGGAGGCAAATTTGATGTTCTGGAGTGAGGAGGACTTCGAGTCAAAATTCAGTTGTGCCTGAATTTGGGGGAGGGGGTGCTGCGAGTAAAAAAAACGCAAAAATTGTTCCCTTTTTGGCCAATCGATAGGGAATCCAAAGTTGTTCGTATAACATATTGAAAAATTAATCTCCTAGGCCAATTAGGAGGAGAGGTATGAGGGCTGGACCTTGAAAAAGGGCTTTTCTTCCCCTATCTCCCCACCAAATTAACCTAGAAAATTGAAATTTGGTTTGTAAATTTAGTAGGGAACCTATTTACGCGTTTTGGCGGTTTCCACTTTTCAGCCTCGTTGGTTCTCCTCACAGCACCTGAAATGTGTTTTTTTGGCCAATTTTTTTTACCAAACACTAAAATTATTTACTCTGCTTGATATTGACCAAAATCACTCCAATTCGGCCAATCGGCTCAGTTTGACAATGGATTTGATGTATATGAGTGGGGATTACCTTGGATCAAAATTCAAATATGCTCTAATTTTGGGGGACGTGGTGCTGAGGGGCCAAAAATGCAAAAATTATTTTTTTTTTGAACCAATCGATGACAGATTCAAAGTTGTATGACGTATCCAAAAATCAACCTCCTAAGTCGTTTAAGAGGGAAAATATGAAGGTTTTCCCGCTTTGTGACCTTGAAAAAGAGCCTTTCCTCTCCTCTATCTCCATCAAATTAAGCTATGAAGCTCAAATTTGGTATGTGGATTTGGTAGGTGCTCTGGATGTGCCTTTTGAGGGTCTCAAATTTTCAGCTTCATTGCTCCTCCTCACAGCCCCTGAAATGTGTTTTTTTTGGGAAATTTTTTTCCCCGAACACTAAAATTATTTACTCGGCTTGATACTGACCAAAATCACTCCAATTCGGTCCATCGGCACCATTTGGCGGCGGATTAGGTATAGATGAGTGAGGGTTACTTTGGGTCAAAATTCAAATATGCTCAATTTTGGGGGAGGAGGTGCTGAGGGGCCAAAAACGCAAAAATTCTTTTTTTTTGAACCAATCGATAAAAGATTCAAAGTTGCATGACGTATCCAAAAATCAACCTCCTCAGTTATTTAAGAGGGAAGATAAGAAGGTTTTCCTTCTTTTTTGACCTTGAAAAAAGGCGTTTCCTCTCCTATATTCCCATCAAAGTAAGGTATAAAGTTCAAATTTGGTATGTGAATTTGGTTGGAGCCGTAGAAGTGCGTTCTGGGGGTCTCAAATTGTCAACTTCATTCCTCCCTCTCATAGTCCCAAATATGTGGTCAGTTTTCTTATTTTTTGAAGTTTCTCTCTCTCATAACTCCCTTCCAAATTGAGTTAGGAAGTTGAAATTTGGCATGTAGCCTTAGTAGGCGCGATTGGTGTACCTTTTGGTGGTTTTAACTTTTCAGACTCATTATGCCCCTTCCAACCCAGAAATGTGGTTTTGGAGGGGGGGAGGAGGTTCTTTATTTTTTGAGTTTCTTCCTTGTATGGCTCTTTTTGAAATCGTTCTATAAAGTTGAAATTTGATATGTACACTTAGTAGGGGTTCTAGATGTGCGTTTTGGTGATGCCAACTATTCAGCTCGCATTGCACTGTCCCCTGCTATTTTTTAATTCATAAAATTATATAATATTTCACAAAAATCAGGCTAATGTGATGCTTTTTTTTGTGTTTAAACGATAAAACTATTCAAGCTGGTTATTAATGTCATTATTATACTCAACGTAGAGTACTCACCTTTCAAAAAGCATACACAAAAATTTATAATTTTCACCAAACAGGTATAATATAAGTTTGAATACGGATGACTTGTTCAGTTTTTTTTTTTTGTTTCAACTTGAAAAGTCGCTGATCCAAATCAAAATACAAATACAAACGTTTCCGCTCGCTCGACAAATAACGTAAAAACATTTTTGTTATAAAGTTGCGTAGGCAGTCTAGACAATAGGCTGCCGGAAGGAAGAAATATATTTCCAAAAAAAATATTTGTAACATTACGTAAAGCTGCAACACTACATCAAACATGTTTATTTCCGACCGCTTAAAAATGCAAATACGTGTAGTATTTTCGTCTCATATAAAATGATACGGAATTCACGAACAGAATAAAAATATAGGTACCTAGATCTCTAACTAAAATAAAAGATTTCATGAGAACGTGTAAAGAAGACGAGAGAAATTTTAAATTTTCAACTTTTGCAATAATATACAAATAAGGGGATAATTTAAAAAAATTTTTTAAAAGTTCGTACCTTGTGGTAATGATTTATTTAGTAGGCTGTCGCGGTTAGTGGTTTTGAGAAAAGATTAAATTATGATGTTTACAGTTGCTTTGGGTATATAAGTGTAGCTTGAACCCTCGAATGACCATAAAATGTCCCTTAGAAGTATGTACCTAGTTTTTACGTAAAATGTAGGTACGAGGTACTATACTTTTGTATAGTAGATACCATACCTAACCTACCCACGCTTTTATGGAAATATTTTCATGTCCCCGAACGCGTGAAATAAAATCCTCCTTTGTAAAGTTATATACTTTGTTTGTATTTCATTAAAAAAAAAAAAGAGTACCAAAAAAATAAGCTAATAGAAAAAAAGTGTAAACAACTTGGTAATTTTGTGTTTCTGAAAAAAAAAAAAAAAAAAAAAAATGGAAGCTACAGTTGAAAATAAAAAATATCGCTAGTTTCAGTTTGGCAAAGTGAAATGAATGAAATTGTCCTCGTGGCTGTAAAACAAAAAATACTTTTTTCGTTTATTCTTATATCGTGTCTATTTAAAGAGACAGTTTCACCTGATACTTCTTTTTCTTCTTCTTCATTTTTTCGTTTATTCGTTTCAACTACGTAATAGGTATTTTTATTTATGATTATTTTATTCGAAAATTGCCTACTAAACCTATATGTATCTGGCTTAAGTGCGTATAAACGTTTACATCAGTTAATTTGTGTCATTTCCGTGTGGCAATTGAGCATGGAAAAAGAGAATCGTTTTCGAATCAAAATTTACAAAATTGCTTCGTATACGGGATTTTGAGTGAACGGTTTCCTACGTATCTAAAATTTTAATTTAACCCTATATCAAAAATAAAATTAAAAATTGAAATAATCATCGCCATGCGTTACTCTTTCAGCCTTATTTTTCTAAAATAAATGAGATAAGTATGCGAATTTTCCATCCATCGTCGAATAAAAAAGAGGAGCGTTCTGCAAAGTTTTTTCTTTATCAGTGATGAGGGTGCAAGTAGACAGATATTGGTGCGAATAGTTTGAAATCCTCAAAAGGCACATCTAGTACCCCTACTAAATCTACGTACCAAATTTCAACCCCTTAGTTCAATTTGGAAGGGACATATGACTGGATTAAAACAAAAAAAAAAGATAAAATCACAACAAAAAACTGTTGTTTTGGGGTAGAAGGTGTGAGAAAGTGTAATGGAGCTGAAAAGTCGAAACCTCCAAAAGGTACGTCTAGGACTCTAAATCTACATATCCACCAAATTTCAACTTGAGAGCGCAATTTGAAAGGGGGGGGATCGAAAACTAAAAAAAATCTACCAAAAAAACATTTCTTGAGCTGAGGGGTTGCAATGAGGTTGAAAAGTCGAAACCTTCCAAAAAGCACATCTAAGAGCTCCGCTAAATGAAAACGCTAAATTTATGCATCCAAATTTAATTTAGAGGGGAAATGAACTTGAAAAAGTTATTTTTTTGGGTCAAAAATGAAAAAACCTCAGGTTGATTGTTGGAAATAGTGTACAACTTTTAATTCACTATCGATTAGCCTCTTAGCACCCTTTCCCCCAATTCGGGCATAGCTGAATTTCAACCCAAGGTCAACCCTTCTCAAAAATATGAAATCCACATTCAATTTAAGCCTACTGCCCAAATTTTATCGATTTTGGTTGGTAGGTATCGAGCTGAGCAACTGATTTTTAGTTTCGAGAAAAAAATAAGTAAATAAATAAATAAAAATGAATAAATACTAGAAATTGCCAAAAATAGTCGTAATGGTCTTCTAGGATCCCAAGAACGGATTTCATTAGCACTCCTTTCCCATATCCCCCCCCCCGATCCGCTATAGGTCGATAATACCTATTAGTCTGGTTTTCATAGGCATTATAACGTTAAAAATCTGGCTAAAAACACGCTGTCTGCATTAAAAATTGAACGTGCAAAGAGAATGAGGTGTAGTAAAACGGTGTGAATTTTTTTATGCTAATTTTTGGTTCTATTTGAAATTTATGGGACGATTGGTGCATATTCAATAGAAATAATTCCATGAATAGTGCATAAAAAGTTGAGTAAATTTTGTTCATTTCTGTTTTTGCCCAACATGAAAATTAAAGGATTTTCAGTGTTAGGTGAAAAATGAATAGAACAAAATTTGTTCTAGTTTCAAGTCAATGTTCATTTCCATTCATATTTTGAGTAAATTTGTTTTATTTAACGTGCTGAAATAGGCTGTGCAGTTTTAAAGTTCGTCTAAAAACAAACATTACAAAATTTTTCCAGTTTTGCACCTACTATCAATTTCTATACTTGAAAATTTATTTTGAACCTATTTTTGCGAAAGCGACATTTTGTCTCTTCAATTTTTGAATTAGACAATTTATTCATCTGACACCGGCAGTGGATTTTTTCCCAATACCTTCGTTGCATAAATATGCTGGTCAACTTTTCTTCTAATTGGTGTTCATTCAAAATAACAGCTGAACATGGTTTAGAATGGTCCAAACAGGTGATCCCAGTTGATAAAAATTTTTTTTTCTCGAAAAAACAGCCGAGGGGTTTGTTTATGTATTTTTTCAAATTTTGAAATAACGAGGGAAGAGTATTTTTGGACCAATTGGTAGTCGTACATTGTAAATTCGACTCTGACATGTTACTTGGTGGTACTAGGTTGTTGGTTATATCCAACTTTTCATCAATCTCGACCACCTCTCACCGGACACAACGTAAATGAGAAAATTTGTGAAATGAGTTAAAAATATGAATCATGTTGAACTGTTCATGAAATAACCGTTATAAGAGAAGAAATTTCTATACCAAACTACGCATAAAAAATAAACAATTTTCTGACAGCATCCTTCAACTTTTCATCAGAAAAATAAAGTAGGGTAGATTCAAAATGAAATTTATTCAAGGTCGAACGAAATAAATAACGTTGAGAGTAAAATGAAACGAAACGAAATGCAAAAAAAAAAAATGATTTTTCGTTTATGTGAATGAAAAATGTAAAGTTTTATCAAGATTCTATTAAATTGGCAAGATGAAAAATTTATTATAAAAAAACACCAAAATTTCAAGTATTTTCCGAGTTTTTAATTACAAAATAATTCGTATTGTGTTTGGAAAAGATGCTTTTTTCTACGAGTATCTTGTTTCCTTTCTTTATTTCCCACAAAGACATGGAAAATCGAAAATTAATGAGAAGTTATTTATGTTTGAAAAGCTGATATCGGAAGTGGTTGGCAGTTCGTGGGGGAGGCGGGTGGTGGTATGGCAGAGATGGAATCATATATTTTCTAAAAGTAGGTAGAACTTTGACAAAGTTAGTAGTGAATAAGTATCCGTCATAACTCATAAAGATTTGTGTAAGTATTAATGGTAGAGGTAGAGGAAAGATACTGTCAAGTTACAATTTCTTGAATAATATGAAATTTGTAAATTTATGACATAATATTGAAGTTTCAAGCCTGCTAAATTAGTTTTGTGTCAGTTCTCACCACAAATATAAAAAAAACATAATTTTTCTGACAATGAGTAGGTATAACTTCATCTTCTTTTTAGCCACATTTTTAAAAATATGTCATATTGTCAATGAAAACCAGACTATTATCACCTATCAATCTCTGACAGATTGCGAGGGGTGGGGGAGAAATCAACAAAAACCGTTTTTGGGATTCCAGAAGGCCACTTCGACCATTTTTGACTTTGTCAGATATTTATTTCAATTTGTTCATTTATAATATGAACACCAGCAAGAAAAATTTCAGAAATATGAAACTGGACACTCTCCTCCTCAGTTTTAAGGCCAACCAAGGGGAGGAGGTGATATTGGTGTCGTTTTATAGATAAATTGGACCTCCTAAACACGATAATGGAGTCAGATTCACAATATCATCTCACCTCAGAGAGTACTAATTTATCTGAAAACGACACCAATATCGCCTCCACCTCCCGAGTGGCCAAAAACCAGGGAATGGAGTGTCATGGGAGCCGAATCTGGTGCTGTGAGAGTGCGACAATTTTTTTCTGTAATAAATATGAAAAATTATGAAAATTCTTCACCAAACGGTGTTTTTTCCTGTACTTATTGTGCTTCGTTACGTCCCAAAAATTACGTGTTTTTTCAAATTCAATAAGCCATAACTTCGCTTCTATTAATTTTACAGCAAAAACTAACATGTATACAAACGCTTGAAAGTAAAATTTTCGAATATTCAACTTTTGGAACCCCTGACTGGACGGAAATTATTGGAAATGGGACTTTGCTTATTGATATACAAAAAGTACATCATTGCGAGTAATTTGAGCTGTTGAAAACCCTCCTATCTCCTTCCCATTGAAAGTTATGAGCCTAAATGGGAGACGAGGTGGGGGTGCAATTTTCACAACTTTAAGGACCCCTGTATCCAAAAATTAACTTCCTACATGAATGAGGAGGAGAGATATCAGGGGTTTTGTTCTTTTTGACCTTTGAAAAAACACTGTACCTCTCCTATCTTTCCTCCAAATTGAGCTAGAAAGCTGAAATTTGGTATGTATACGAAGTACAGGCTGTGGATGTGTCTTATGAAGATTTCGACTTATTAAATCTATTGCACCCCCTTATAACCTCGAAAATGTAATTTTTTGGTTGGTTTTTCTTATTATCTCAAAGACTAAAGTTGTGGTTATAGATTGACCTGAATGACTTCCAGAGTCTGATGTCCTGAAAGAATGTGAGAAATTTGACACCTTTGTTTACTTAGGATCTACTGCAGAGCCCAATGGTGGATCTTCGGTAGAAATACGGCGTCGAATTGCTTTGAGAAAATCAGCAATGGTCAGACTATGGAATGTCACATGTAATCGGAAGGTATCCAAGGAAACAAGGAAGAGGCTAATCCGAATCTTTGTGTTTCCTATATTTTTGTATGCGGCAGAAACATGGACATTGAAGATAGATAGATGACAAAAGAAGAATAGATGACTTTGAGATGTGGGTCTAGAGAAGAATGTTGGAAGATCTCATGGATAGCTTGGAGGACAAACTAGCCAATCGTAGAAGTACCAGAGAAGCCAGTAAGCCTGAGAGATCTATGCAAGAAGCGCATCATAAGATATTTTAGGCAAGTGGCCAAAAGGAACGAGGAGAATCTAGAAAAGGACATGCGCATGAGATCAATTGCTTCGGCAGTGAAGAAGGCTCAAGATTGTAATGAAAGGGCTGCACTTTGTTGGCAGCAGTATGGCTCTTGATGATTTTCTTATTTGTTAATTTGTTTCTCGCTCAACTTCCCTCCAAATTCAACTAGGAAGCTGTAATTTAGTATGTAGGTTTAGTATAGGTGCCAGATATGTCTTTTTGAGGGTTTCGGCTTTTCTGCTTCATAACAGGCACTCGCAGCCACGAAAATGTAGTTTTTTAGTTAGTTTTTCTTATTGAGAGCAGATCTGGCATGCAGATTTGGCAGGGTTCTAAATGTGGCCTTCGATGGACTGAATTCAGGGTTTACCAGGGTTTGTTCTGAAAAGAGCCTCTGAAAGGACTCAGAGACGCCGAGTCTTTTTTTTTTAGAGACTCGCAATTTTTGCGATTCTCAGTCTCTGTTTTAAACGAGCCTTTTAATGAGAGTGAGTCTCTGTTTCGAGTCCCAATATTTTTATTATTTGTCAAGTAACCATTTTTCTTTTTTCAAGGTTTATTTTGTCAGTTTAATTAACAATACAATAGAGATTTTGCTTTTAGTATCTTCTACGTTTTAAAGTACGCTGTAAGTTATTGTTGATAGAAAAAAAAATAATAATAATTAAAAAACTTGGAAAAAAGAGACTCTCAATAGACGCGGACTCGCTAAAAGACTCGGAGTCTTTCTGGTGAGCGACTCGCTACATGATGACTCGACGTCGCAATTTCCAAGGACTCGAGCGTCAAGACCCAGAGTTGCAATTTTCAGAGCCTCTGGTCAACCCTGATTGAATTACGCACTTCAATATCACTTATTAACCTTATCAGTGATCAGGATAAAACATCGCGTTTTTAAAGTTCCTGCAACAGTCAAGGTATGCAAGCCGTTTGACATGAGTCCAACTTGAGTTGCATTGCTTGTGAAATGAAGGAGCTACATATCAAGATAGAACACCCTGTATAAGTTCCGAACTTAAATTTAACGCATACAAATAGCAGCAATTAAATGAAAACCGATCAAAATACGGGTACAATTGTGAAGGTAAATTGTTGAGAAGTAAAACGTGAGTATACTTTCGGCGAAGTCCCCTACGGCTACACACACGACAAATTCTACATTATACCTACATTCTCGTTGACAAATCCTTTGTGAAATTTCCAACAATACGAAAAACGTCCGAAAGCATAGAAGATGCTTCTACCACAATAACGATACACGTTCGCACTTTTCTTTAACAAACGACGCGGTGGGTTTCCTTTCCGGTGAGTTTAAAATATTTATGACGCTGCATTTATCGTTCCTACGAACGAATGCGACGGCGTAGATGAGCCTACATACGTATATTATATAGAGCTACAGCATAGGCATACCAACGCAATTTACTCCGCGTTAGAAAGCCTATATAACCATACAACATAAACTTTTCAAGATGAAAACAAGAATAAAAGCAAATAAATTTTTGCGGTATAAAAAATTCCTTCATTTCGAATGTGATTCTACAAGTGGATCTATAAACGAGACACGTTTCTTTTTTTTCCTCTCCTTTGGAAACAGCGGGAGAAAAAATTTTTCTTTCGAGTTTATCTGCTCTCAGTTTATATCGAAAAAGCGTACGGCCAACTTTTGTACTGCGAAAGTTGACTGTATGCTGTTTCGAATAGAAACCAAATAGTCAAGCTGTGAATAAGTTTTTATCAACGGTATTAATCACGAAGACTTATAAACATAGTTCTATGTAAAAATAATTCCCTGTATCTAACTAATCTTCGTATTACGTAATATTGTAGGTAACTATGTTTTGTATGTGATCTTTACGGTAAATTTTTCGACTGTAAAAATTTATGTAGTTGATTCTATAATTAATTTCAGAAATCAACTCGAAAGTTTTTTAATTACCAATGGGTATTAATAGGATTCAAGTACAATGATGATTTCAACTTTGGTGGCAGTTCTATTTAGCTTCATGAAGCTAAAAAGTTTGATTGTGGTCTCATTTGAATCGAGATTATCCTCGAATTATTTGATGAATTTTCAAGTTGCAATGAAACCTTTGTTGTATGTATTCTATTTTCACATACAAATTTAGCAAGTTAATACTTAGGAGAAATTACATTTTAAAATTAATTATTTAGTAAATCTCACTACGACGATGTAAATATTGTGTGGAAGAGGCTAGAGGTGTTTATTAGGCTCGTTGAACTATTTTTTCCAGCCTGAAAATTTATTTATTTTAACACATGAAATATCTGCAAAACTTGCCATTTAGAGCTCAAAACACCTCTCCCTCATTTATAACAAACTGAGTCGATTGACCAAAGTAGAACAGTTTTGGTCGGTATCGCCAGGCTATTATAGTCTGTCGATCAACGGCGTATAGAGGGGGGGGGGATATCAACAAAATCCGTTTTGAGGTCCTAGGAGACCATTAAGACAATTTTTAGCCATGTCAGATACTTATTTTTATTTTTTTTTCCCCGGACATTGAATCTTTTACTCTGCTCGATACCGACCAAAACTGTTCTAATTTGGTCATACGACTCAGATTGGCGGCAAATTAAATATATAAGAGTGGGGGTGAACTTGGGCCAAAATTCAGTTATGCTCCAATTTGGGGGAAGCGGTGCTTAAGGATCAAACAAGCAAAAATTGTCCCTTTTGAGTCAACTAATATAAAATCAAAAGTTGTACAACGTATCCAAATATCAACCTCCCAAGTCGATTAGGAGGGGAGATATGGGGGTTCCTTCCTTTTTGACCTTGAAAAAAGGTCCTTATCACCCCACCAAATTGAGTTGGGATGTTGAAATTTGGAATGCACATTTAGTTGGGGCCCTAGATGTGCCTTATGGGGGTACCAACTTTTTAGCTCCGTTGCACCCTTCACAGCTCCAAAAAAGCAGTTTTTTGATAGGTTTTTCTCATTTTTCTCATATTTTGAGTTTATTCCTGGTATAACTCCCCTCCGAATTGAACTAGGAAGTTGAAATTAGGAATGTACTTTTATTAGGGGCCCTAAATTTGCTTGTTAGGGGTCTCGACTTTTTAGCCCCATTTCACCCTTCCAAAGCCCTAAATATGTGGTTTTTTGGTTGTTTTCTCCAATTTTTGAGTTTGTTCTTCGTATAACTTCCCTCCTAATTGAGCCAGGAACTTGAAATTAGCTATGTACATTTAGTAAGGGCTCTAGATGTGCTTTTTGGGGCATTAGACTTTTCAGTCCCGTTGCACCCCTTCACAGCCCTGAATAAATGGTTTCTTGGTCGATTTTTCTAATTTTTAAGAGTTTGTTCCTCGCATAATTCCCCTCCAAATGGGGCTAAGAAGTTGAAATTAGGTATATCCCGTCTTTAGGGGACCTGAATATGCCTTTTGGAGGTTTCGACTTTTTAGCCCCATTGAACCCTTCCTATTTTCAATGCTGATTAGGAAAAAGCATCGCTTTGGGATGTTTTTTTCAATCCTCATGATTGTAACATGTCATGAAAATTAGGCAGCGAGTATTTGAGGCCTTACACGCGCAAACTATATTTGTCAAAATCCGCATTACTCATTCCCCTGCAGCTGTTGAGATATACAACCTATCTTACACGAACCTAACATAAGTTGCACTGCTCATAGTATAAAGGCGGCACCATAGAGACAGAACACCCTGTATATATAGCTTATTTATCCAGTGTTTTAGCATTTATCAAGGCATAATAGCCTATATTAGTATATTTAATGGGTACCGAAGGTAACTTTACCAGTCATCTCGAATCAAGTATTATGAAAATTCTTGTTTGTGAATTCCAAGAACACGTGGAGAATTAGTGTTGGAATTTCGATGCGAATATGTGTTAAATATCTACGCTAGTTTGTGGATCGTGCGTAGCCATATATTCAACATGGACGCTGTTGAATTGCTTGTACAAACGTTTAACGAGCTTTTGGCTTTTTTCATTTCGAGATTTATTCTCTAAGGTTCGTAAAAAATACTCGACCTACTATTATCTTAATTCTTACCTTAATTTCCTTCGTCGAGTGTTTCCGTTATTTTTTTTCTTTCGAACTTTGTACTTTTAATTTGTTCTAATTTTTTTTCCTCTCTAATTTAATAAGAATCTTTCGATTTTTTTCGCTCCATCTTGGTTGATATTTAGAACGAGATAAAACACAAATGTGCATAAAATACATAACTTTGATGTTTTTTGATTAAATTTATACATCGACGAAGGCGCCCAATATCTTTAGAATAAATTTAATCAAGCTTTGCAAAACGCGATGTTTAATTTTTCACGGTTCATTATTCAAATTGACATCGTGAGATAGAATCTTTCGATATTTGAAATGTTTATTTATGCCCGAGCTTCTTCAGGGGGGAAAAACCAACGCCTAGACTTACGTGCCAAGTTGTAAAAATGATCGGTTTTGAATATCGTCGTGTATGTATGTTTTTAACACGTTGCGTTGCATAAAATACACTCGAGTTGTGCTGAAGAATAAAGAGTATAAAAATTTTAGTTCAAAGGAAATGTATTAAATGCAACAGGGTAACAATTTCAAGTATCTAGCTATGTTTTTTGTACTTGACGTAGCTGAAATAAAATTTTATATGTCATTTTCATAAGGTATATAAAATTTTTTAGATCGCGTCTATAAACTTATAGTCTATATTATTATTATTTTTTTTACGATAGATCGAATACCTACCTGTTTGTTCTAGTAGGTCTAGGTACGTGTTTTCGAAAGTTTTACCCTTCTCTTTTGCCATCTTTTGAGATACAGCCTAGTTTGAGAATCACTGCGGATAATATTGCGGAAAAGTAAAATTATATACAATTGTGTATGGGTTTCCGAAATCGAACTATGTAGACAGATACATAGCAGTTTGGTTATTGTTATACGAATCCTACATTATTGAAGAGTTTTTTTCTCTCTCTCTCTCTCTCTCTTTCTCGCTAATGGAATGTTTCATTTGTTAATATGGTATGGCGGAAAAAAGCGAATTCCGATTCGTTTTGCTCTATTGACGGGCTTCATCAGCGATGTCCATTAAAATAAGCAACAGACGCGAAATAGATTAATGAACGAAACAACCAGAAAATAATGCTTAGTCGTTTATGTCATCTCCATGTTCGAGTATCCCCTTTTCTGTAATTGTAATACATTTATTTTACGTGTTGAATGTTTCAAATGCGAAAAGTATTCGCGATTAATCTGGGATTAAACTTGTCTATTGTGCAGAAGATGTAAAAAAGTCATAGAGATATTGTGCTGCGAATGGTTTGATGAATTGTTGTGATGATTCTATACAAAGAGGGGTATTGAAAAGAGGAATAATGTGTACCTGTGTTTAATAAGATTAACTTATTGTTCGAAGAAATATTCTGCATTAAAATTTTATTTCAAAAAAAAAAAAAATATCGCAATGCATTGCTTTTTGAACCTGAGTTTCATAAAGTAAAGGGATACGCGAAATTTCCAGGCATCATCGTCGAATAAATATGGGGTGTTTTTTGTTAATCAATGGTAGGTGTGCAGGTAGATATTGGTGTGAATAGCTGAAACCTCCAAGTAGCACATCTAAGACTCCTACTAAATCTACATGCCAAATTTCAACTATCTGGATCAATTTGGAAGGGAGATATGCATGGAATAAAATTAAAAATAGGAAAAATCCAGTAAAAACTGCTTTTTTGGGGTGTAATGAAGCTGGAAAGTTAACCCTACTCCTACCCCTGTAAAACGCACACCTAGAACTTCTACTAAATCTACATACAACGTTTCAGCTTCTTAACTCAATTTAGACAAGAAATTTGAGTGGAAAAAATGAGAAAAATCGGAAAAAAACCTACATTTTTTGGGCTGTGAGTGGATGCAATGTGGCTATAAAGTGGAAACCCTCCAAAAAGTACACCTACGACCTCTGGCACATGTACACGCCGAATTTATAGCCCCGAACTCAATTCGCAGCCGCTTTTCAAGTTTAAAAAGGACAAAACCCCTCATTCCTTCCCTCCTATTTGGCGTAGGAGATGGATTTTTAGAAATAGTGTACAAATTTTTGATTTTTTATAGATTGATTTGAAAAAAAATCGGCCGTTTTAGCTTCGTAGCATCCCTTCCCGAATTTTTAGCATAGCTGAATTTTGACTCAAAGCCATTCCTTTTCAAAAATATGAAAGCAGTCGCCAATCTAAGCCTGCTGCCCAAATTTGATCGATTGTGGTCAGTATCGAGCTGAGCAAGTGATTTTTAGGTTCAAGGGAAAAAATTGGTAAACAGAATAAGTATCTGATATTTTCAAAATTGGAATAAATGGTCTAGGATTCCAAGAACGGATTTCGTCGATGCCCCTCCCCCCCACACACACATACATACACGCCAGTTAATATTTGGAGGAAAAATCAAAAAACGAGAAAACTTCAGCAAAAAACTGCTTTTTTGAGGCTGTGAAGGAGTGTGATTGGGCACAAAACTACTCGTCAAATTTCAACTCCATAGCTCAATTTGAAGGAGAGATATGCGTGGAAAAAAACTCGAAAAAGAAGTAAAATCACTCGTATAATTACTTTTTTGAGGATCTAAAAATTCGAGCCCCCCCCCTCCACACACACACACACACACACACACATCTGTGACTCCTACTAAAGGGTATTTACAGATAAAAATAGCGAGATGCACTTGTTCTCAGATTTTCAAAATTTAAAAAAGTTTAGGATCAAAAAAATTTTCCTACCTTTACCCTTTTTCTCAAAATGTTGAAAAAATATTCAATTTTCAAGCGTAGGTAATTGAGGAAAAATCTTGATTTCAATTCAAATGTTTAGAGGCATGACGGATCTATCGACACGAATTTTTTCAAAATTTTCCACCCCTTAGGGGTGGGTAAGGAAAAATTACTGCAGCTGTACATCCATAGGAAGCTACATGAATTTTTTTTCGTTGAAGTATGTGTTTTGATAAGTATAATTTTTAGAACTTTTTTCTGTTTTTTTTTTTTTTTTAAATTTGGATGATTTTCAAAAACTTAAAAAATTCTCAAAAATGCGTTTTTCTCAGAAACAATGGCTAATACAGTAAAAAGTAATAGAAGTAAAGTTGTTCAGTGTGAAATTTTATATCAGGCTGAAGCACATAATTATGGAATTGTGGACATGGGCGCATGCGGGGTAAAGGGTCGAAATTGGTGATATAAAACCGTAGGAATGTCACGCCCCGTTTTGGGATCCAGGGGCAACCCCCTCCCTCAAATATGGGACAATACTTACAGGTTGGTGATGTAAGTGGCGTTTACATATAAATCGAACGTCCTGAATACGATAATGAAGTCACATTCACTATTTGAACTGAATTAATATCCTGTTTTAGTGCAGAGCTACCACCAATTTTTAATCCTGCAACATGAAAAATTTTACATAGCAGTGCTGCCAACTTTGTCATGAAAGAAGCAATATTTTCAACTTTTATTGAATAATGAGATTGGCAGCACTGCTATGCAAAACTATCCAACTATTTCGACCTAAATTCACCTCTCTGAGTTGAACAAAAATTTTCGACGAGTATTTGAGGTAATAGGCCTTTTAAATGATTTTTATTTAAAAATAAAAATCTCACAGCCTGAGAAATTCAAATCGCATCTTTTTATCTGTGTGACTGGAGTTTGTACCATTGACAATAAACTACGTTTTTTTTTTTTTTTTAAGGAAAATGACTACTTTAAGGGTCCATAGTTCCACCATCCTTTGAGCTAGTAGCATAAAATTTTGTATAGGTGGGTTTAGTTAAAATCCGAGGTATGTTTTTTTTTCACTCCACCCTACATTGTATAATCTGCCTCCAATTATAGTTCAATGACCGAATTTGAACGATTTTATTCTGTATTGTGCGGAGTACATGATTTTTGTACTGGGCAGAGGAGAGGGGGGGGGAAATTAATATCCGTCATCGCCACCAAAATGGATTGGGTAGTTCGATTTCATCTGTAATGGCCTGGTTTTCATTCACAATGTGACATATAAAATCAGGCTATAAACTTGAAAGCGTAATCATGAATCAATTAACAAAAGGTCTGTTTGATTTTGAAAATGACTTAACCAGTACTAATTTGATTGAAGTTTTAATTGCTAAAATTTCACGATAAAAAGTTCAATTTTTATTCCCTATTAATATAAATAATATCTTGCCTTACTTAGAGTAACCTGAATATAAATTTATTCCAAAAATAAAAACAAATTTATTTGTATGGTGTAAAATGTAGATTTAATTACAATAATGGGATGGTGAGCGAGAAATATGGCGAAAAATTTATCACGTATCTTGTAATTTTCTGTTATTATTGTAAGGTAGAGATCTTAATGTTGAATAGAACACTCTTCCTGTTCATTTTTTTTCTGTTTTTCCTTGTTTCTTCATGGGCCTTCTGTTCCCGGTAGGGAATGTTGTTACCACTGGTAACCTAATTCTTATTTATGTACTTACGCTAACAACAATACGATTCTAAATTCTTAAACAAGCTCTGCTCTCTTTGTTTTTTTTTTTTATTTTTTTATTTTTAATCGATACAATCTTGAGAAACGTGAACAATGTGACAGCAATATTTGAGCAAATAAGAAAATACTCGATTATTTTTATAGAAATTTTTTGGATTTTTTCCCCTTTTGAAAGTGTTGGCAAGCGTGGATTAATTGTCGTAAATTTTTATAGTACTTATTTTACTGTTGGTATTTTCGTAATTTATTCAATTCGAATTAAACGTCGATGTGAAGAGGGAACAATGCGATGGTATTTCTGGTTAATTAGCATTATGTAGCCAGAGCTACCTACATAGATAAAGTTGTAGCTTAAAATTACATTATACTACGTTGTTATACTCATTACGTTTATTAAGTTTTATAATTATCTTTCAACGAGGTGTCCCTTTAATTTGAGTCGAGGAATTATTTCTTTGAATGGCCCCGCTATTACTATAGGATGGTTTTTCGAGTAGAGAAAAAAATTACTTACTCGTTGAAAATTTCCAACAAAATAAAAACCCTTCGGGTGACATTATAACGAATTCGTCGCGTCTTTACTTTAGCATAGGTACCTTTGAAGTGTTAATTTTTTGATAATAAAATTTCCATACACGTAACTCGTTACTTTAATTGGCCCTTTTACAATGGTTAAATCTTATAGCGCAGATCTGTGCACTATCGAAAAGAAAATAGAAAAAAGTAAATCTGTTGTAGGCGTGAACATAAAAATGCAAGCAGGTTTTCAAAATCAGTGATGAATAGGCAAAATTTCCTACGTAAAGAAGACAAGTGTTATCGACAAAAAGTTCAATATATTTAAAATTTCCACTTTTAGTGTTGATGTTTTATAAAAAGTTTCAGCCTTCTATTTCAGGCTTGATAATAGGTATCGAGTATAAGTAGGCCTGTATACTTTCAAAATCGTGCAGATTCTGTACGTAAAAGTTTTTCCCGTTAGTACTTAGTAGGTCCACGGTCCAGGTATATTAGTGCATTAAAATTAATCTTTTAAAAGTCCGAATATCCAACGTAAGTAAAAGATTATTAATTGAATTTCAAATTCGCTGTTACGTTACCTAATTGATCCAAGAAACTAATATTTTATTAAGATCGGTGGTAAGTAATTTATCTAGAAATGATTAATTGAAGCGTGAAATTACATTCCGAAGTAAGGGTTTGATTGCATTTTTCCGACGCTTTGAATTTTTCAATGAGTAAACAAAAAAACGCGATTCGAGTAAAACTTAACAGATCGAGGTGAAATATTCATCACAAGTTCGGATTAAGGTTGAAAAAGAAGTATGTATATTTTGGTCGTAATTGGTGCTCAAAAAGCTGAACTTTTGAGCTTGTAAGTTCATTCATTTTTTGTGTGATGACTGCCGTTAGATTCGCCTGATCGACTCTAAATTTTAATGGTAGATAGACGACGTGTTGGAGGAAAGGTGATAAATTTTGAACTTGGTCCAAGCTACCAAAATTGAGCTTTTGAATTTCATAGATTTTGACGCTTTTCGCACTTATCTCGATTATGGTGAAAGGTAGAAAAAAATGGATATTAGACTGATAGCCGAGAATTTCATGCTCTACATTGGTTTTATGTAACTTTTCTCCAAAGGTTCCCCGTTTTTGATAAAAATTAGTTCAGAGTTTGACTTTTAATGAATTTTTTTTTTTCATTTGAAATCAATTTTTACCTGATTTTTAATAATTTTTTGTGATTTTTGATGAATTTTCCGTATTTTTTACTCATTTTTGTCACTTTTTTCTCGATTTGCGATGATTTTAAAAATATTTCATCATATTATAGGACAATTTTTCACTCAATTTTTAATATTTTTTCGTAATTTTTAATCGATTTTCGACGACTTCTAACGATTTATCTCCAATTTTAGGTAAATTTTTACGTGTTTTTCATTATTTTTTCTTGATTTTTGATCAATTTTCGCTAATTTTCAACATTTTTTTTTCATATTCAACTCAGTTTTTAAACTTTTTTTACCTTTTTTATCAAATTTTTACACAATTTTTGATTATTTCAAAGGATTTTTTTTATAATTTAGCCCAATTTTCGCCCATTTTTCAAAAACATTTTTTCGTTATTTTTGATCAATTTTTTGCACTTTTCACTAATTTTCATCAAAATTTTACCCAATTTCCGATGATTTTCAACGTTTTTTTTTTTTAGTATTTGAATTCCATTGTGATTTTTGATCAACTTTTTGCATTTTTTTTGAAATTTCGCCAGTCAATTTTTATTCAATTTTCAATAATTTTTAGCAATCTTTTCTGTAAATCTGTCAACTTTTTTTTTACATTTTTTCGATTATTTTTTATATTTTAGGTGAATTTTTACCAAATCTTCAACCATTTTTGCTGATTTTTATTTTTTTAATGACTTTTAACGATTATTTTAATATTTTACTTCAATTTTCACACGTTTCTCACCATTTTTTCTTGATTTTTAATAATTTTTTTACACTTTTACCCACATTTGTCAGTTTTTAAGCCAATTTTCGATAATTTTTAACAATTTTTTGTGATTTTTGATAATTTTTGCACTTTTTATTCAATTTTGCTAAATTTTCTGCAATTTTTTCCTATTTTTTCCAATTTTTAATGATTTTATACGATTTTTGGTCAATTTTCACCCATTTTTTAACACTTTTTCGTAGTTTTTGATAAGTTTTCTGTATTTTTACATATTTCTGCCACTTTTTTCACCCAATTTTCAATGATTATTTACTCAAATTTAGATGACTTTTGACGATTTTTTTTTCATATTTTAGGTCAGTTTTCATATGTTTTTCACCATTTGACCATAATTTTTTTTTTTCATTTTTTACCCATTTTTATCAATTTTTAACAGTTAACTTTCATACATTTTCCGATAATTTTTTGTGGTTTTTCATTAATTCTTTGCTCTTTTAGCCCCATATCATCACTTTTTTACCCAAAAATCGGAAAAAATCCTATTTTTAATTTTTACCCCATTTTTCAACATAATTTTGTAATTATTTATTAATTTTCTGAATTTTTACGCATTACTGTCAAGTTTTTCACTTGATCTTTAACATTTTTTCGTTATATTTGACCAATTTTCAATAACCTTTCAACAAGTTTTTTCATATTTTAGGTTATCTTCGCATATTTTCCAACATAATTTACATTTTTTTTTTAACAAATCAGAATTAGATCCCCCCCCCTCACACTGGGCGTTATAGTCTTGGAAATTTCACACGCGCAGTACAAATAAAAAGTGAAAAAAAAAAAACGAATTTCATTACATCCCTTAATAATTTCTATGAAGTGGACACTTTATCCCCCTTTGTACCCGAGATAAACCAGATCTGCTAACAAGTTATGTTAGTGATGGATATCAGGTTGACCACCGGGGATCAGTAAGAATGTAAGAATATTTTTTGCAACAAATCATTCGTAGATTAGTCTTATCAATTTCAAGCCTAGTAAACTGTTAGGTGAGAAAGTTTGACTTCCTGATATTGTTATCACCATTTCAAAAAAAATTGTCCCCAGCAATACTAAACTGTCCAAAAAAAAATACATGATTCCCGACCATTTTCATAATTTGAGAGGTGAGAAGTAATTTTCACCTTTATTTTTACATTTTCCACATGAATTTTTCAAAACACTATAACTGCTTTCTGTACCATCCTAGCCTAGTGTGGGGGCAATGTCAGATGTTCTAGCAATATTTTCTAAATGTGGATTGTAGACATGACCATCTCTAACCATTTATTTTCATAGAAAAGTTTGAATTTTTAGTGTGTATATGGATTACTGAATTGAAAATAAAACACAATGCTGTTGTACACACCTTTATATTTCCTGTGTTACAGAATGTTATGCATCGTGGAACATGATATTTCTTTTTCCCTAGTGGGGTCTATCAATTTCCCACTTCATTTTCAGGGGCTAGGTTTGATACCAGAAAAACTGATTTACTTTGGTGGTCAACTTGATATCCATCACCTAGCATAACTCGTTAGCAGGTCTGGTTTGTCTTCGGTACAAGGGGGTTATTCGTGGGCACTTTATTCACTGAAGATTCCAAATAAGATGACATGCATGTCATTTCCTCATGTCCCATATCTGTCTGTTCATGTAAGTATGCATGTTAGGTCGCTCGTTCGTTAGCTATTGGCACATTTCTCTCTTCGAATAGAAATATACCTTTTAAAATGAGGGTAACGTAAAGTTTATCTTTGTAATAATGAACGGCAAGGTATAGGTATGTTGTACCTGTGCGTGTGCGGGTTGGCAGCTTAGTTTGATAGTTTATGCCTTAAAGTAGTTGAGCTGTTTGACTTTCTACGGTTTTATGCGGTTTTACAAATTAAGTAATCGGTTTCGAAAGAAAGTTGTAATGTGTAAAAGTTGACTGGTGGAGTTCGTGCTACGCGTATAGGACGTATAGGTACATATGTAGGTAAATAGGTGCCTACTTTTGGTTATGTCAAACGTGTGTAAACTACGACTTTTGAGAATCGCTTCGAGGTGTACGAGTAGTTATGTTAAACGAGCCTTTTAATAAATAATTTTATACTACATAGAAAACAACTGCGACTCGTCTAAATTCATCAAATATATAACTCGGTGTTGTGGAAATGCCATGATTATTTTAATGTTTACAATGTAGTATAGCTATGTAGGTACCTTGTACCTATTACCTTAGTCTTTGTAAATATGAAAATTATTACTGCAGATAGATGTTAGTAGGTATGGTGTGCTACATTGTCGCGCTCGTTCGCGATAATTCATTTTTCAAAAAGTTTCTCTGCTAAATGTGTTTGTCTTAAATACGCGTTTAATTTTCAACTTTCGTGCTTTTGTGTGTGTGTGTGTGTGTGTGTGTACCTGCTCGAGCTGTGCATATGTTGAGATAATTTTTTTACTTTTCCTTTGCTCGACGTACACTACTTTATTCCTTAACGAAGAATTGAGGGTGTTTCAAATTCTATCATAATATATTATATCGTGCCTACTTTATTAGCAATTCGAATGGTTTGTTGTTGATTTATGCTTATCGAGTGATACCCATCGAAACGTTGCAAAAGAATATCTCGGCTTTATAAGATGGAATCGGTCGCATCGTCGTCTCTTATGCTGTGAACAAAAAAAAAAAAAAAGCTTTGAGGAGGAAAACGCCAACATTTCACAAAGAGAAAATTCAAGCAACCTAGTAAATCTTTGGCTTCTTCTCACGCTACTAATCTTATTTTAAATTCGCTACGTTTTTGTGTTTTAAATTAATGTTTGGTTAATGCAAATCATATACGATTGTGAAACGGCGAAATTTTTGAATACTTTAAGTCGTTCGAATTTTCAAACAAGCTGTGGAGATTTCATTTTCAGCGAGACGGTTTTAAAAATTCGAACATTTCGCCGAGCAACTAAAAGAATGATACTTAAAGGCTTCGTCGTATAGACTTGCGAAATTTTTCCACCGTAGGTAGGTAGGTAGGTATTTTGAGCCGACGAGAATTTACGATGGTAAAATAAACTTCTAAATTGTTATCGTATTTCGCGTATAAGTAGGTCTATATGATCTTTCGCGTCGTATTGGTTCGTCCTCGTCGATGGAATGCTTTTAATGGCGAAAAAGAAGAAAGCCCAGCTGCGCAGGGGACCAAGTACCTATACTTATAGTTATACTTACAGAGAGAGAGACCTGCGTGGGTATATTTGATGAAAGATGGGTTTTGAGCGATGGAAACGTATTACTTACCGCACATTGAACGAGAGGGCGCTTCTATATTGTATGCTACATTTGTCATTGTCAATGAAGAAAATTTCCTTCGCGTTATGCGTCGCTATCGTAAGCATGCCCCCGTGTGAAATTTTTTTACTTAAAAAATTATCAGAAACCATAGGTAGTAGTAGATGCGACCGTTGCAGAAATGAAAATGTCGCGTCGTCGAATCGATGCGCAACATGTTATTTCGTTTAACCTTTTGAGTAATGGTGGCTTGGCGTAGAAAATGTGTCTGAACTTAACGTGATGGATTACTAACAAGCGTATAATGCGTGTTAATGTGGCCAGCCTTTTCCTCGTGCCTAGCGTAGATATATTGCCTTTTGTACGACCGGGGGGGGGGGGGAGGTAGTCTCCAAGTCTGTTCTATGTACGACTAACAAACCTCTTTTTCGCTGCCCAGCGAATTTGCTTAACGGCCATTGTTGGGAATTGCTTTCGAGTATCATTCTTACCCAATTCGACTGATTAATATCCGTCCCATTGAAATTTATATCGTCTACCTTTATCACGCAATAAGTGCTTGTTTTACGACCTTGTGAGGTGTGATCTGTGTACCTTTACAGTGGCTGGACTCTGTAGGCCTGTTTTATCTTCAACTCTAGACAGATATTGTATCGTTGGTCCGTATGTTAACTCGTTCGAGGGTTATTTTTCTCCGCTTAAATTTACCGCTCGCTGCGATGGTTTATTTTATATTATGTTATTTTTAAATTTTGGATAGACACTGAGAAAATAAAGTGGTAATTTTGTGACCGGGATGATATATTTAACTTGTGGTGCCGCCGATATATGAATCACGTGGTGAAGCTGTGTTGGAGTTTTCAAAATTATTTTCAACCGTGTTATATACGTTGTGTGCTTAATTCAGCTGAAAACCAGTCAGTTTTGGAGGTTTGTAGAGTCGCTGAAAAATGAAAATAAATGTCTGCGGTTTTCACGAAAGAAAAATATCATAACCTCTTCTCACTTTTCACCCAATTAGAATCTCATATCATTCTTATAATGAGCTTAAAAGAATCAAAATCTTGAGAATGTACAGATTTATAATGTAGTTTGGGGGTGGGGGATTCAGTGGCACAGCAACGGGTGACTCAAAGGAGGAGGGGTTTCACTTTTCTGTGTATTATTTTTTGGATAAGATTTTGTAAAAATGAATTAAACGGTGTAATACCCGAGCAAAGCGATGGGGAAATTTTGAAAAAAAAAATGAACTTTAATGATCAAAACGTGCATTTTCAAGAATTTTAAGGGGAAAAAATTAGTATAAATGTAAGAATTTTGCAGTTTGAGCAGAGTTCAGTACTCACTAGGGTGGGTCAAAAAAAACGATCATTTTTTTTCCCACTTGGTACCCTGAAAAACTGGTTGGTACACACCTTAAAAAAATTCTCTCCACGTATGAGCTTTTAATTTTAATAGGAACGTCCTCCGCTTTTCAGATTTCTATTTTTTTTATATTGTTGTAAAGAAAATTGCATATCTTGGTGTCTACTATATGAAAAAAAATATTTCATCTCA
>FIZR01011172.1:0-44952 GCA_900060175.1 Ferrisia virgata
AAATTTTACTATATACCTACCTTGGTAAAAATGCTTAGTTATTGTTTGGTAGTTTATTATATTGACTGAATGCATGTGACCCCATAAAATAGTGGGAAAAAAGTAGGAAAAAACTATGGAAATTGGTGTTTTTCCAGGATAAATAAAGAATATTTCTGCTTAGGATTTTTAAAAAATTTTAGAATTGTGATTTCAGTAGTTATTTAGGGTATTTTTTAATGAATTGTCCTGGTGTCCTAGACCTGCCCTGATACTACTGACGTAGTTGTAAGATTAGAAATCTAACTGCATGTGAACGACAGAATAAGATATGTAAAAAAATTGAATTCCTTTGTTTTATTTGTGGCTTGATTTGCAGTTTTTTCAATTTTGTTTTTATTTTATTGTTGTAGACTTGCAAACCATGTTGTTTTTTGTTGAACGCTAATTTTTTTCATTTTTTATTTTCGGCTGAGAAATGAATATTTGTCAACCTTGATTTTTTTTATTAATCGAAGAACAAAGATATCAAATTATTGTATTTTTGCAGGTATACTGATGAATTAACTAATAATTCGTTGAGTAACTTATCAAAAATATTCCAAGTTTTGAATAGTCCCGAAGAGATGTGTGAAAATACATTATCTTCCGCTTCACCTTCGCCTTTACCTGAAAAACGACTCAACGCAACTGATCAATTCGAATCTGCCGAACCATTATATAAATGTGAGAATTGCGACAAGACATTTTCATGCGAAGATATTTTAGCCATGCATAAATTGAGTCAATGCAACGATCAAAATGAAATGAAAAAGTGCTATCTATGCGACGAAACATTTTCAAGCTCTTCAAAATTATCAGAGCACATGAAAAATATTCACGATGATCGCAAATTCCAGTGCGAAGAATGTGGCAAGTGTTTTCTTACGAAGCATCATTTACGTATGCATAGTTCAATGCATTTAGATTCCAAGCCATTTTCATGTCAGAAGTGCGGTACCAATTTTCGTTACAAAAAAACTTACGAAACTCATATTAAAATTCACGCTAATGAAAAAAAATCTACGGACGAACAAACATTTGTTTGTGACATTTGCGAGCAACGTTTTTCTACACGTAATTCCTACATACATCACGCTCGAAGTCATAAAAACGTTACTGGTAAATGTAAACTGATGTGTTTCGTTTGTAATCAAACTTTTGCTTCGAAACGTATGCTAACTCAGCATTTACGTACGCAATGCGGAGAAAAAACTCATACATGTGACGTTTGTGGAAAAGAATTATTAACTAAAGAATCGTTGGATTGTCATAAACTTATTCACGTCGATGAAAAGTCTCTAGTTTGTAAGACCTGTGGAAAAACATTCTCACACCGAAAATATTTTGTCGTGCACCAACGTATACATACTGGTGAGAGACCATATAAATGTATCACTTGCAATAAAACCTTCACTCAAGCATCTACTTTAACAGTACATCGACGATATCACACTGGAGAACGTCCGTACAAATGTTTTGTCTGTTCTAAAGGTTTTGTCACGCGTACTATTATGTTATCTCATTTGAAATATCATAAAAAATCATGATCAAATCATTTTCTATCTTAAAATTCATTCATTTGTGATAATTGACGCCCAACTATTTTCTGCTGTTCTGTATTAAATTTGGAAAATTGAGTTAGGTTGTAATGATGTATTTACACCAAATGTTAGCAACAAAATTGGACCAATATTGTTAGTGGTGTTCGCAATTTTCGTTTACACCGACGTAAACAATACCGAATACGTGTAGGCCCCTAACGATATCCACCACATGGACTCGATCGAAATCGGATTCGGGTTAAAACAAAGATCTAGCAAAACATAATTTTGGCTGTTCGTGAAACAATGTTGCTAACATTGGTGTAAATGCACCATGATAGAAATCATTATCATTATAAGTTTTTTTTATGAGTGAAGGAAAGAGATCGCTTGGTTGGTATTCACGTTTTATGAAGAAAATTACTATGGAAATAGATAGTTTATTTTCAAGGAAATTAGAAAGATGGAAATAAAAAACAGTAAATATTGTATAATAAATGCTTTAAAATTTTTCGCGAATAAATTCAACTGATCATATCTTTTCGAATGAGAATTATAATAAATTGTAAACCATAATCGTTTTATCATTTTCTGAGTTGATATAAAAAAGAATAATGATTCATGGATAGTGAACTTGTCTTCCTTCATATTTCTTGAATCATTCAAATTTTTATAGATTTATCTTAGTTCATTTTATATATACTTACTACGTAATTTATACGGCGCAGTTCCTTTTCTACGGGTAATTTTTGAATTTACCCCTTTGTACTTTCTACGACTTACGGAATATGTATTATAATTATTTTGTTACCATCGAATTTTAATTTTTTGTTCAATTAATTCTAAAAGAATATAATTTATAGCGAAGAACATAACGAAAAAATCTCTTATCGAATGGACTTTTGAGTAATGACTTAACGGTTCTTTGATATACATATTGTTTTAGTCATCTTGATTCATCTATTTTTTTTTTTTTTTTAGTTATAAATACCTACTAGATATTGTATACTTTCTTCTGTTATTAGAATTAGTGAGGATGAAATTTCGCAGTGAAAAGTTTATTTCTAAATTCTAGTCAATACGTTTTTAATCATGTGTTGTAATTTTTGTGAACTTCGTGTGTAAGCACTTTGCGAAGATTGTTTAATTTTTACATGTGTATATCGTCACTAATGTGGTTCTCATTTATGCTTATCAACGTAACATTAAAAAAAATACCTATTCAAAATATATGATTACCTAATATTTTCTAGTGGTTTCTATATTTTTGATATTGAAGTAAAAAATAAATAAATTGGTGAGCTTGGTACGTACTCTATCAATAATATGATATTATTTTTCCCTATTTAATCGCGTATTCTATTCATACCTATTATATTGAGATGAATATGTTTAGGGAAGTGAGATGGGTTTAATTTATCATTTCAGATTGGGCGAAGAATTGATTTACCTTTATGTAGAATCCGAACAGCAAGAGTCCAACGAAAAACACTATCGGTCCTCTTCTTCAAACCAAATGAACCAGTTTAGTTTGCTGTTCGATAATGATCTTGATCAACATTCAGTATTGGAAATTGAAGATCTTAATAACGCTAACATCATCAAATCGAACACCGAACAAACAAGCTCTAGTTATTCTGTAGAATTTCCTCAGTGTGATCGTTCTGCCGATGAATTAAAATTATACAATAAAAAGCGTTATAAGAGCAACGACGGTGGCGAAAATATATTATATTGTTGTGAAATTTGCGAGCTTTCGTTTTCAGATAAAACTGATTACCACAAACACGAACTGGTCCACTATGTTGACTACCCTTATGAATGTAAATTTTGTAAAAATCGTTTCAAAAGATTTAAACAATTAGAGAATCATAAAATGTACTATCACGTTGAAGATTCTTCGGAAGAAAGTGATTCCAATGGTTCGAAGATTTGTGACAATGAAGAAATTGATAAATGTGGCGATGATACGAAAGAAAAGCAGTATCGCGAAGTGTTGACTTTGAGCAATCAAAAAATTCAATGTGATGTAGTTAAATCCCCGTCTACAATTTTAAATGAGAATAGTAAAAAAAATTATGAAACTACTAGAATGCTTGGTTATGAGATTGACAGAAAGACACATTCGTTCAAGACTAATAACAAAGATTTTTTTATATGTGAAACCTGTGGTCAAAAATTTTCTACGTCTAGTATTCATAAATGCTCCAAATTGAAAATTACTCCAATGTAATGTAGATCTAATGTGATATATTCATGTAGTGTATACATTTTTCTTCTAAAAATCTTCATATTTTAGTAATATACCATTTTCTGCAATAATAGTTTTTGTCTTTTTTAATTTCAACTCAAATATAATTATCTAATTTTTTTTTGCTTACAAATTTTTTAACTTAATTTTTTTAATATTTTTTCTTTTTCAGATTCAACTCGAACCCCAAAGTTGTTTACAGATCATTCGATTTCACTAGTAAAGTCAAAACGAAACAAATCAAACGAGAAGTTGATAGTGAAAATATTAAGGAAAAGAAAGTAAAAAAATTGAAAATAACGTTGAAGAAAAATCTCTCCAGTACGAGCTCCAACGTAACAAATGGTAAAAATACTAAGAAAAAAGTTAAAGTAAAATTAAAATTAAAACCGAACGAAGAAACGATTTTCAAATGTAAGCATTGTGATGAAGAATTTGACACTTCGGTCAAACGTAGAAAGCACGAACAAAGTACACATGCTAAACGAGATGTTAAGTATAACTGCGATAAATGTAACTATAGTACTTATACGAAAGGCTGTTTCACTACTCATTTAAAACGACATATAAAACAGTACGCTCTATTTTGCGAAGAATGTAATGTAGGATTTTTCAACAACACCGAACTCACATCTCACGATATAAAATTTCATAATTCTCAGCCGTTCCAATGTGCCATTTGTAACGATACGTTCACTTCCAAAGGTAATCTATATAGTCATATTAAAAGTCACGATCCTAATAATTCTTTCGTTTGCGAAATCTGTGGACGAACGTACAAAAAAAATAACAGCTACAAAAGACACATAGCCAGATCGCATTTAGGTTTAACTACCAAAGCTCAGTGTCAAGTTTGTCAAAAAGTTCTCAGTTCGAAAGAACATCTTAGAAGACACATGTTGACTCACACTGACGAACGAAATTGGGTATGCTCAACTTGTGGTAAATGTTTCCTTAGTAAAACTTATTTAACTGAGCATTCTAGAATTCATTTGGGTATAAGACCATATAAATGTGAGATTTGCGAAAAATCATTCACCCAAAGAGGTTCGCTGACCATTCATAAGCGTTCACATACTGGCGAAAGACCGTACAGATGCGAATATTGTAGTAAAGGTTTTGTAATGTCTACTTTACTTAGATATCACTTGAAAAAATGTGCAGAGGCTAAAATGAACGCGCATTTAATTAATAATTCGGCTTCTGTACCTCGGGTAGAATTCAATAATGTAATCGCGTATAGCAAGTTACCACAACAATCAAATGCGGCAGAATCTACGGAAATAGATCCATTAAATAACTGTGCTGTTATTCATGCCACCAAATAAAGATCAAATTTCGAAATCGTAAGCGGACAAACTTCAATATATGTAGTTTTTTTGCCGGCCGTTCTCCATTTCCAAAATTAGGTATTTGAATGCTCGTTTTTTTTTTTTTTTTATTAGTTGATGATATCCTGTGAAATATTCAAACAAAATATATTTTTTTAAATTTGTGAATGTGCTATTTGATAAAATGAAATACTTACGATGTAATTAGCCACAACGTGTTATCTATATTCATGAAAATTTCACTGTAATCGTATTCTCTACTTTGTATATTGTTGGACAAATACCCATGCTGCTTCACATTTTTTTCGAACGGCGGTGATCTGACCCCTCAATAATACTTTCAGTTGAAAATGATTGAGGTATAATGAAAAGAAACTAATTGAAATTTCTTGAATAGGTAATCATTATAAAAGCAGAGCACAAGACAAAAGGAATCATTTTTTTACGCTTATATTTTTTTTCAAATCAAATAATACAAAGCGAAAATAATATTTGCGGTTTCATAAAAGATACGACGAAAAACAATTTTCAACTAAAATTTCTGGAAAACTTTATCAAAATATTACATAAGACAAAACAAATCAACTTTTACTTAAGAAATAACAATTATTAAAATAGAAAAAAATACGAGAAAGAAACATCAATCAGTACGGTAAGTTAACAAAATAATCGTTTACTTAAAATGTTAATTTTTAAACCCGTAATTTTTTTTACATTAACAGGAACTTTTTTCTATATAAGTTGAAAAAAAAAAACAAAGTAACACGATTAATTCGAATCACCTAACATAACTACTCCCAACACATTTCTATAATAATTTTACGTAGCCAATATCTACACAGTAGTAACTCTATCGTGAGCATCGAACTCAGCCTGAAGATTTATAGAAAACTCCGCAAATTCATTCACTCATTTTCACCTAAATCACTGGTATCTTGACAGAAACGAATGAAAAAGGTGGTTAAATATCACATCTTGACTACATTAATATAAAATCTGCTAATGATTAAATTTTACCTCGTTTTTTATAAAACAATATGTACGCGTTGCAGTATTCTTCTTCTTGCGGTTTTTGTTTAGATACGTTTTCATCATTGAAGCAGTGCCATTCACTAGTCAACGGATTTTGAGTGTAGGCAATATAATGTCCAACCGATACACCTAATTATTTCAGAACGTAATAATTTTATTTTTCGAGTTGCAAAACAATTTTTTACAATTTAAAACACAAACCTCCGGTGTGACATACACAGGCGTACAAATCATAAGGAGATTCGTTTTTCTTGTTGAAATTGAAACCATGCAATGGGAACATAACCTTATCTTCCAATTTGATGCTCGTACATTCATGAAATACAAATCTGAAATCGAAATGAAAGAATATAATTAATCACTACGTATTCAGTGAATTCTCTTAATATTAAATTAGTAAATGATGGATATCTACCTTTTTAAGTACACAATAAGATAATTTGGAAATCTCCATACTGATAAAGTTTTAGTAGCGCACTGATTTTTTTCACAACGAGGACAATACCATGGATTAAATTCGTCTAATATTTCACTGTAACCATTCATTTAATTAACAAAGAAAACATTTATTCTTTCATACAGAGTAGATATTTTACCTTTGACTAAATGCCTGCACACAGTCGTACAACGACAGAGTTTTATGATTACGCATCAATGCCATACTAGAATGATGCTTTTCGCTAATTTCCACAATATCATCGGTGAAAGTCACAGCTAATGTATCATCAGAACGTAATGAAACATTACTATCGCGAGATATTGCACATCCTTTGCAAGGTTGATTATACATACAACGCGAACAGTGACGACCCTATGGAATCATGCGAGATGCGATTTATGCATGGTTTAAAAATTCACAACTGCTTTCAATAATAATTGGATCGATTTGGTGATTACCTGCCCATCAACTAATAACAGTTTGAATTGTTCTTTATAGGGATGTAATTTCGAAACAGTCTCGTACAATTCTTCTGCGGCTATTTGATTAGGCAATCTTAACAGCGCCGGATGTCCAAACAACTTGACTTTTTTCTGATTATTATTTCCATCTCCCGTTTTATCCATGCGATACACCAAGGGTACATTCAATAACCTAAATCGACATAACAAAATATTGTTCAATTCATTCGAATACATCATGAGTAACCACGATGTATGTATTAGCCGAAGGTATTACCTCATATTCGATTTCATGTCAGTTTGTTCAATGGGGACTAGATCTTTCTCTGGTATTATGTCAGTTCTGCATACTGGGCATTTTAAAGTCTGTCCACCATAATGTTGAGAATAATTCTGAAGAAAAAATCGAATAAGGCGATTTAACTTTTTTATCAAATTTTCTGCAACGTTCAGAATTACAAAGGTATTTTATTTTCACCTGAATGCAAACATCACATAATATACAGGCGCAATCTTTATGCCTTCTTACATTGGATTCTTTTTCTTCTAAACAAATAGCGCAAGCATCGCTAATAGAATTCACAGTTTCTTTATCTCCGCAACTTAAATGATCATCGGTCGACTATTTTGAGACGTAATTCATCAGAAAGCAGTCATTTATGAAAATCATCAGTACACAAAAAAGAGCGATTTAAATGCACCAGGTGGTAAGTAAGTACTCACTGAGGAATCGTTTTTATCCTTGGGCATAATACAGAGTTGTTCGAAAGCATAAATTGACCTATTAACATCGTCCAGGTATCGTATTTGATAGTTATCATCCTATCGCAAAACAAAGAACGAAAAAAAAACTGTAAAACTAGAAAAGGTTACTGAATAATAATCATACATTTCTGATGAATTATTTTACCAATATTTTTGCGATGTGATAATCCAAAACTTCGGCTATAACGATGGGGTGTTCTAATTTTTCGGGAATCATTTTTAAAAGATGATTTTTAATTTTCATAACTTCGTCCTGTTTTGTTAGAGTAACGAGATACTGTACAGGAGGGCTATCACTAGCGGATACAAATGTTACACCTATGAAATAAAATAAATAGATAAAGAAATTGATATAACGATACAGATAGAATACCAAAAATAGTCGAAAATATTTCAAATGCAGTGTACAAAAGAAATCTTATCAAAATGCATATTTGACTAACATAATTGTTTTTCAATCGCATGAGGAAGAGGAACGGACAAATACATAAATGGTTCGTATGTTATAGATTTGAACTCGCAAGCAGAACAAACGACCTGAAACAAACAGAACATCAGAACATTGTTTTTCGTAAACGGAAGTTATTTACGATAGAACAAACCGTGTTTTTGAATTGACCCTGAAATGAATCGAAAATCACGCTTCGATTATTAAATACGTGTTTTTCCCAATGTTTTTCGGCTTCTAAATCGTCAGCAGAATGTAATTCTTCTTCAGACATTTGAACGATGATTTCATTTTCCTCTTCGATTCTCATTTCTTCCTCTTCTACTTCGTCATTATTAATAAATCCGTCATCTGTTTCCATTTGCTCTTCGGTATTCGACTGCTTAAGGGGGACGTTGAGTGTTTTCATTTTTCTTTCATTTGCTAGTCTGACATTTTTCTCCATTTGCGCATCATTGTAATTTTGGTGTTCCATAAGGCAATTCTGAAATAAATTCGTTAATTATATAAATATACAGCCTTACATTATCCATTCAGAAAATGAGTTCAAAATTCACCTTTTCCTTCGTTAGATGATTTACTTTTATACGTTTCAAATCCAAATTGTCGTCAAAATTGGATTCCCCATCAGTATATGAAGTGGAATCCTTTTGAACGGCATTGGTATCATTGGCGTAAATATCGTAATAATTCGTTTTCGCTATATTTCTTCGCCGTTCTTTTTTAGGAAATTTACCCGAATCAAAACAAATTTCGTTATTTGCTTCCGTTTCTTTAACGAGGACGTTGACGTTCGACGTTTTCGTTTCTTTTAAAATATCTTGAATGTAATTTAATTTATTTCGAACATTTTTACCCTCAGCTTCATCGCCATTATCATCTTTCGAGAATAATCCATCCATAACTTCCATGCTAGATTTTTCTAATTCTTCTGTACTGGATTTTTGAAAATTTACTTTGCTTCCACTTACACTTGTCGTACAACTACTCACTTCGTCATTATTATTAACAAATTCGTAAAAGGTATCACATTTGTAACGAGGCACGTCTGAGGATACGTTATCTATTTTCATATCTATATCTGTTTCCCGCTCTAAGATTTTTTCCTGCACAAATTTCGAAATTAATAGAGATAACTTTATTGTGTTGAGCAAATAAAATACAATACATACTTTGAACGAGAAGGAGTTTTTGTCTTCATAAGTTTCTTTTGATATGCTAACCAACTGCTGATGTAATGCATCGAGTAATAAAGCTAAGAATTCTTGACAATCATGCTACAATATGAGTTGAAAATTGAACATTACTCTTATGAAATATCTCAACATAAAACCGATAAGCCGATTTTCAAAACTGGAGTGTACTAAAAAATACGTTACTTGGCTGCAATCCTTAAACTGCGGGTAGTATGATCCTAGAGCTTGTTTAAATTTCATGGGATGAACAATGGAATATTGACCGGTCCACATTTTTTGTAAAAGTTCACCAAATTGCATTGTTAATGAATTTTCTTCCAAATCATTGGTGGGAAATTTTTTCAAAAAAAATCGAACTAAAGATTTCGTAGCTACTAAACACTGAATACCAGTGCTCATGAAACACGTGTTCCCTAAATTACGTAGTCCACAAACACCTTTTTCTGAGTTAATATCTATAAAAAGAAAATATGCGTCAAAAATCAAGTACATTATCCATTGATCAACGGCACTAAAACATTACGAACCGGTAACATCCGTTTCCGTTTCATTTGTTGAAAATAATGCTTCTAAATCACTAGTATACGACCCATGTTCAACGGATTCGAAATTATTACAACTTGAAAAATCACTAAACGTAGAATTTTCCGGTGGAGCAGGCAAAGGTAATGGGAAATTTGAGGTGGAAGGTACTGCGAAATCTTCATTCCTACAATACATTGAATCAAAGTAACATAAAACTTTAGTTCAGTAATAAAATATTTACTTAATCAAAATTTACCACGTATTTTCTATTCCCATATCACTGGAATCAATTTGGTCTTTTTTGGAGTCAAGTTTATCCACAGAACTAGAAAAGCTTCCAGCAATGAAATGTGGTCCAATATCTTCTGATTCGCTCAAAGGAATACTCAACAATTCATTCAGGGCAGTATAATCAGACTGATCTTCAGAATGAACAAGCTCGGAATTTTCTTCAAGAATTGAATCAGGAGTAATTATATCAGTAGAAGCAGATGAAACATCCGTAACTAAATTATCGTATTTTATAACATCTTCGCTATCATTGATATTTTCGCTCGGATTGAGCAAAACTTGATTATAACCTTTATCGTTTAAAATATTGTCGTCAATCAAATCCGCGACTTCTGTTTCACAGTATTGATTTAATTCAATGTTGCAGGTAGTAAAAGGATAATCGACTGGATCGTCAGAAAAATTCGAATCGTTGAAATTTATATTACGAAAATTCGAATCACCAACTGAAAACTCTTCATGAGTCCCTGGTACTGAATTGACCGAAGAAGTAATTTTCGAATTAATAACAAAATCTTGTTCTAGAAATTCGTCCTCATTTCCAAATTCGTGTTCGGTATTGGGCTCAAACGAGAAGTTCTGAGTTTTGGAATAATTTTCACTCCGATTAGAACCTCCTAATCTATCAATTAATTGAGAATTGACCTCAGCCACGAGCGCACCGGATGCTGCCAAATCCATGAAGCATTTGAGCAATTAATGCCTAGAACGCATTATTGCTTGAGTCCTAAAACACATATTCATTAACATCAGTTCAACTATTAATAAACGGAAAATGAGCAAGAAATGAAGGAAATTAATGCAGTCTCATAAGAATAGTATAAACAAAAGTAAATATGTATGATAAGTAGAACATCTCACGTGCAATTCCAAAAAGGAAATATTGAGATTACAATAGAATAGAAATAAATTACTGATTAAAAATACTACAAAATATTCAGCTCTGAACAATTATTAAATATTGAATTATAAAATTAATTAATTATTCAGCTCGTGTGATATTAAACCTTTTATGATAAGTACAATCTATTATCAATGAAGTCATTATTCAGCTCAATTTTTACCCTAACTGATATTATGATAAAAATAGAAGAAGGTGAAAAAACGAGGTATATGAATGAGTTTTAATCATTTACAAACAATAAGTTTTTTTCCGAAATGTATAGAAAATTTGAAAAAATTCTTTTTGTTTGTACACATAAACATGAACAATGACAACTTGCAAATTTATAAGTAGTAACATTGTCTATATTCACCTGATATAGTATTTATTTCCGTTATTTCTGAAGGAAATGAAACATTTGTAAAAAAAATTATAATTCAAAACTTCTTGTATCACAATCACGACTCACTAAAAATATGTACGAAATTGAACAACTTTCTAGTATTTGGCAATTTCAACAGATATGATGAGGATAGACTTCGTTTTACAAAATTTCTACTAACCCGGTTTTTATGGTCGAGCCAGAACTGTCAGAATCATGAAGTTTCCATTCTAGTACACTGATAACTTTTTTTTATGGAACCTGATAGAACACACGTCTTACATTTACTGACGTCTTTTACCAGTCGAAGCTTCCGTCTTGTACTTCTAGTTGTTACATCACTTATACCAGCTTTTACCTAACTTATGCCAAGTATCGTGATCATTTCAAATGATAGAATAACATACAAAAAAAATTCACGATCGACGAAATAGGTTTTTGGAATTATTTGAAATTTACCTATTTTTTGCATTCGTCTTCGAATTTTTGTAGGGCACATTTTTTTAACAGTGAAACCATCAACCACTTTTCACTACTTCTCATTTCTTTTCTAAGTTTCAATGAAATTTGAGAAACGTAATCAAGAAATTTTTTAATATCATATATTATTTTATTAAATTTGAAATAATTTGGTTAAAGTACGGAAAATGTTTAATGAATTGTTTCATCGTTGAATGTGAATTCTTCCTATCTTGAAATTCATCAAAATGATATCAACTGAATTTGGTGATATGTCAAATGTCAACATTGTCAGGGATAATTTGTTTATAATATATTTATGATTACGCTGAATTGTTACGTGTCGTGTTAATTTAATAATTTCGATGCGGCTTGAATGACGATATATTCGTAGATTTTGGTTTCTAGTAATTTGTGCATTAATGTCCTAAATGTTAACAAAATTCGAATCGAAATCCGCCCGCGTAAAGGGCTTGTCTTTTCACCCGAAACGACCATGGATACTTGCTAGTTTACATAACGGAGTAATTCAGCTATGGGACTATCGAATGTGCACCCTCCTTGAAAAATTTGAGGAACACGATGGACCAGTGAGAGGAATATGTTTTCATGATCAACAGCCCATTTTCGTTTCTGGCGGAGATGATTATAAAATCAAGGTATGGAATTATATCCAAAGGAAGTGTATTTTCACTCTTTTAGGACACGTAGATTACATTCGTACAACATACTTCCATCATGAATATCCATGGATATTAAGCAGTTCAGACGATCAAACGATACGTATTTGGAATTGGCAGAGCCGGCAGTGTATTTCTGTTCTTACCGGACACAATCACTATGTGATGTGCGCCCAATTCCACCCTAGTGAAGATTTAGTTGTGTCTGCTTCTCTTGATCAAACGGTTCGCGTATGGGATATTTCTGGTTTACGAAAGAAGAGTGTTGCGCCTGGACCGAGTGCGTTAGAAGATCATCTTAAAAATCCTACAGCTACTGATCTATTTGGTCAAGCTGACGCAGTTGTAAAACACCTTTTAGAAGGTCACGATAGAGGTGTTAATTGGGCATGTTTTCATCCCACTTTACCTTTAATTGCATCCGGTGCTGACGATCGTCAAGTAAAGCTATGGAGAATGAACGATTCTAAAGCTTGGGAAGTAGACACCTGTCGCGGTCATTATAATAATGTTTCTTGCGTCGTTTTTCATCCACATCAAGACCTAATTTTGTCAAACGCTGAAGATAAAAGCATTCGTGTTTGGGATATGACTAAGCGTACTTGTTTGCATACATTCAGAAGAGAAAACGATCGATTTTGGTTTTTAATTGCGCATCCTACATTCAATTTATTTGCTGCAGGTCATGATTCTGGTTTCATTATTTTCAAATTGGAACGAGAGCGTCCTGCGTATACTGTCCACGGTAACACTCTTTATTATGTTAAAGACAACAACCTGTATAAACTAGATTTCACTACAACCAAAGTATCCACGTTAATACGGTTGAGAAGTCACGGTCGAATAAATGTTTACAGTATTAGTTACAACCCCGCTGAAAATGTGCTCCTGGTTTGTATTCGAAATAGTAATGTAGAGAATAGTACATACGATCTATATGTCCTTCCAAAAGACAGTGATCGAACTCCTAGTTCACCTTCAGATAGTAAAAGATCGGCGGGACTTACGGCTGTATGGGTGGCACGCAATCGCTTTGCAGTTCTCGATCGAAGTCATTCGCTTGTTATAAAAAATTTGAAAAATGAACTTACCAAAAAAGTTTCCTCTCCGACGTGTGACGAAATATTTTACGCTGGTACTGGTATGTTATTGCTTAGAGATCCCGATAATATTACTCTTTTTGATGTGCATCAGAAAAGAACCATTGCTCAAGTTAAAATTTCCAAATGCCGTTATGTTGTATGGTCGTCCGATATGAATATGGTTGCATTGCTAGCGAAACACAATATAACATTATGCAATCGAAAATTGGAAACGTTATGTTCTGTTCACGAAAACGCTAGAGTAAAATCTGGCGCTTGGGATGATTCCGGAGTATTCATTTATACTACGAGCAATCATATAAAATATGCAATTACAAACGGAGATCATGGAATCATTAGAACTCTCGACATTCCTATTTATTTAACAAAAGTCAAAGGAAATCAAGTGTATTGTTTGGATAGAGAATGCAGACCACGTATTTTACGTATCAATCCTACCGAATTCAAATTTAAATTAGCCCTCATCAGTCATAAATTTGATGAAGTTTTATACATGGTTCGTCACGATAGATTGGTTGGTCAGTCTATCATAGCTTATTTACAACAAAAAGGATACCCAGAAGTTGCTCTGTACTTTGTTAAAGACAACAAAACTCGTTTAGCGTTGGCTTTGGAATGTGGCAATATCGAAATTGCCCTGGAATCCGCAAAAATTCTGGACGATAAAGCCTGTTGGAATCGTTTAGCTAGCGCCGCTTTGTTGCAGGTAATTTCACAACATCTTACATCGCTAAAATCTCCAGTTGGTAATTGATAACTGATACATATCTGTGTTGTTTTCAGGGTAATCATCAAGTTGTTGAAATGTGTTACCAACGCACAAAGAATTTCGATAAATTGTCATTTTTGTACTTGATTACCGGTAATTTGAATAAATTAGGTAAAATGACTAAAATAGCAGAAATACGAAAAGATGTTTCATCGCAGTTTTTGGGCGCATTGTATCTGGGTGACGTAGAAGAACGCGTAAAATTACTAAAAAATTGCGATCAGGTATTGCTAGCATATTTAACAGCTGCTACTCATGGGTTACACGAAGAAGCCTCAGAATTAAGCGAACTTGTTGGACCAAATGCGCCTAAAGTTGATCCGAAAGCAGTCCTACTCAGACCTCCAGTTCCAATCACGCAAGCCGAAATGAATTGGCCTTTGTTAACTGTTTCAAAGAGTTTCTTCGAAGGTTCGGCTGCTAAATCAAAATATAATGCTATTGCTGCTGTTAACGATGAGGACGAAAATTTGGAGGTTATTGGTGGCGAAGGTTGGGACGCTGATTTAGAACTGGATGATGAAGAAAATGTGCAAATTAAAGATAGCGCTAAAGATATTGATGATGAAGGTGCCGGGTGGGATGTTGGCGATGACGACTTAGAATTACCTCCAGATTTAATGGCCAGCAATGAAAAAGAAGATAATTTCTTTGTTTGTCCTACATTTGGAACTCCAGATAGTCAACAATGGGTTGGCAATTCTCAATTACCAATTGATCATATCTTGGCGGGATCATTCATTACGGCTTTTAAACTTTTACATGATCAGTTGGGTATTACAAATTTTGCGCCCTACAAACAGATTTTTCTATCATCATACATGCAATCGAGAACTATGTATTCGCCATTACCGTTGACTCCACCGTTATTTGTTTACCCTTTACGAAATTTACAAGATTCGTCTAAAACATCTTATCCCTCTGTGGTTTTCAAATTACCCTCGTTGATTGAAAATTTGCAAGCCTGCTACCAATTAACAACTGTAGGAAAATTTTCGGACGCTGTGGAAAAATTCCGTACCTTGATGTTAACTGTTCCGTTGTTAGTGGTTGAAAGTAAACAAGACTTTTTAGAAGCTCAACAATTACTGAATATTTGTAAAGAATATGTTTTAGCTTTACAAATGGAGATCACGAGAAAAGATATGCCGAAAAATACTATTGAAGAACAATTACGAATTTGTGAGCTTTCTGCTTACTTCACGCATTGTAATCTACAACCGATTCATGAAATTCTTACGTTACGTACAGCGGTAAACCTGTTCTTTAAAATTAAAAATTACAAAACAGCGGCTTCGTTTGCCAGGAGATTGTTAGAGCTTGGTCCAAGGTCAGAAGTAGCTCAGCAAGCCAGAAAAATTTTACAAGCTTGCGAGAAAAAACCAACTGATGAATACAATATTGAATATGATGAGCGCAATCCATTTAATATTTGTGGTTATGCTTACGTTCCCATTTATCGCGGAAAATTAGAAGAAAAATGTCCATTTTGTAGCGCCGTTTATTTACCACAATATAAGGGAAAAGTGTGTAATGTGTGTAAAGTGGCTGAAATCGGTAAAACAAGTTCAGGCCTTCGTATTAGTTTATAACGTTTTTAATTGCAACCTTATTATTGTTTATCGCCATTGATCGATGTATCTATTTATGTAATTTAATTTTTCATTCATTATTTGTTTATAGGTGTATTTCATACTATAAATAAACTACTGTATTTTTGTTACATTATCATTTCTCAAATCATTTTTTTAATACGTACACTAGTAAATGATATTGATTTCAAGATTTCAACTTCTGATTGAAAATCATTTCAGAAAGTGGAAGAAAAATTCACATCAAACTAAGTGAAACGAAGTAATGAAGTACACATAGCTTTATTTTATTAAAAATTTAATGACTGAGTAACATTAATGTACAACAGAAAAATAACATCAATTTTTTGTAGTAAAACTAGAGTTAAACTACGGTTTTGAGAGTAAATTTCCTTTCTAAAGGGTGTGGAATTACATTGAAATACTTTTTATATATTTCACCTTCTCTATTTTGATAAAATCTTATTACTGTTGCATTATCGAAATTAGGATTGAACTTTTCACATGAAACTTTAACCGTCCCAGATACCATGGCAACTAATCCTAGATTACGGTCTAATTTAACCTGCAACATACAAATTTTTAATTAAAACTGAACAATCAGTCCATTCACTAGTTCTAAGACAAATTTTTCGTACATTCATTCCCGGGTGAAACTTTAGAACCCTTTGAGTAACAAGAATTTGACCGGCAAAAACTTGAGCGTTATGATTTCTCTTGATACCACGTCTTTTTGCTTTCGGACGACCGGCAGTATTTCGTGTACACATCTGATGTCCATGACGAACCAATATCGCTGTGAAAATCAATACATAATCCATTCGATGAATCATGAAATACGGTATAATTATTATCTGAATGAATGATAAACATTTCTACGGTGGAATTAAACTTACTTTGTAACGAAGTTGGATTCAATAAGGATTTCAATGTATTCACCGCAGATAGTAACATTATTCTTGATTAACTGAAGAAATTGCATTCAAAATGAAACTTCGAAGCTAATTATATTTTTCGTTTTATATGTTTGTTGATGTTATCAATAAGGAAACAATATTCTCATTTTCATGTTTCTTATCTTTTTATTCTTTTTGCGAAAATTGATAACACGTGACTATTTCCACCAATAATAATTCGTGAAGATGATATGATTACTGTGACAGTACCCGTGCCAACAATGTATGTACCGCACTACCGGTGTGGTGCTGTGAGTGTGCGATGCAGTGTGAATTATGCTACAGATTACTATAGCACGTCTGCATTGTGCATACAAGTCTAATTTGATAGTGTACGAATGTATGAAATGGTGAATTATGTAATGGGATGCATAGAATAAAAAAATATGAAATATCAATTTTGATGTGGTGTGGAGGCATCGACTTTATACAGATCTATATGGTCTATGTTTGAAATTTTTTGAAGAATTTGAAGTTTCAACTATAGTATGTTTCAATCGAGAAGGGACTAAATAATATGCTCTTTTCTACAGCTAAAATCTCACACTTTTAATGAGTAATTTTGCTCTTTGTGTAATCAAAACATTCCTGAAATGATACACATTCCTGTTATCGTTTCAGTGATTGGTAATTTTCATTATTACCACATTTTGATCGCAGGATTTCTATAAAATTAATCGAGAAAATGCATTTTGAAAATGGGAATTTGAATTGCAAAATTGAGCACATTTAGTTCTCGATTAGAACAGACTATAGAGACTTTCATTATTCAATTTAAAAAAAAAAACTGTCAAAATTAAAAAACAGTAATTTACGTACTTGACGAATGAAAAAAAAAAGCGAAATCTTACGGAAGCTTACTTTTGAAAAAATCCAACGCTGAATAAATTAATGAAATTGAATTAATTTCATGGGTTGTATTGATGTAATTAGATCTAACATGTTTCAAAAATATATCTTTATGCGATATTAGTAATAAATAGTTCGTAGTTTCGTAAGCAGTACTGAACCAGCTCAAGTAAAATGAATTTCGCTACTAGTTCAATTTCTTAAATAGATATGAAGAACATGACTTTTCAATTCTCAAATCTTATGTTCGATAAATAATAGTACTTTCTATAATTTTATTCATCAGAACAATTATTCAAAAAAACTATGCAGTTGCTTTGTTGAAAATCTAGATACCTAACCGAGTTTTATAGGACCCACTGATTTCAATTTTTACGAATACTAATCCAAAATTAAATGTTTATTTAAACAATTTCTCAATACTTTCGAAACATAACAAAATTATGCTGATATTCATTCCAATTCCTTCATTTTATAACAATTTCTTTTACCATTCAAAGCTGTTCATTTTTAAATCTGAACATTTCATACGTAGGAATAGTATTTACTTTAGAATAAAAAAAACTACAGCGCACATTTATGTAATTTAAAACAAAATTTAAAATCTGAATACAAAACTTAGGTTAAAAACTATAAATGACGATCTACAAAACTTACACTTCGATGCGAATTATTTTACGAAAATTTTTGAAACGAAATTTAGAAATAAAGTACGCTTAACTGGAATCGGCAGAAATTTTTACAGGTAAACTTTCACATCGTTTCTTCGTATCAGGATTCTCTTTATGTTTGAACTAAATGAAATTAAAAAATTATGTTTTAAAAACAACGAAGAGGAAATCATTGTTATAATATGGAAATACTCACAAATAATCGAATTATAGTGACATTTAAAGGAGGTTCGACTTTCATACATCCTCCGTCGTTTTTAAACACTCCACAATAATTAGGAGCCGTAAATAACGTACATAATTTTCTTTTAGCGAAAAATTCAAATCCATTTTTTACTACCTGCACAAAAAATAAAAGATATTAAAACTAAACTGGATTTTCCACGAAAAATTGAATGTCTATTACCTGGTGAGCCCTAACAATGCATGCCAAATTATGTTTTTTCGTAAATTTCTGAACAACATCAGCGCCGAAAGTGAATGAAATTCCTCTGTCGATATTCGGATTCCAACCGTCTTCATCCTAACCAGAATAAAGAAAAATCGATTTAAATTTAAAACATTTGAAATATGATGCTTAAAATATATACCTATGCAACTAACTTTATCAGGATCAGCCCATAATAAATCGGTAAGTAAACCTTTAGGGGGTACATCGGATGGTCGTTTTATTTTTTTAATGTCGTCAAAAGTATGTAAATCTGGACTGATTCCACCGTGCATGCAAAGTATTTTAGAGTCGGCTACTGTGGCTGCCACTGGCAACATGTTGAAAAGTTTCATGAAATATTGCCATAAATCCGCTCCTTTAAATCTAATGTTACCTAGGAAATGGCGTAAATTCGACCAATGTTACTCTGATTACAATTAATGAAGTATACTTATAATATATTCAACTTGAGTATTGAATGCGTATCACTCACATTCGGCGTAAAATCCGTAAGCCCTGGTTGAACTGGCAGATTCGTGATTGCCCCTCAGCATTATTACTTGTTTGGGGTACTTGATTTTATAGGCTAATAAAAGGCTGATACATTCCAAAGAATATTCACCTCTATCAACGTAATCGCCGAGAAACAAAAAATTCATCGTAGGAGGCGTTTTAATACAGTCTAAGACTAGAAGTAAATCTCGAAACTGTCCGTGTATATCGCCTGAATAATTACCAAAATTGAGAACTTTTCATTTTGCTAGAATAAGGAACGTTTGAAGAATACTAACCTACTATCATCACCGGAGCACCTAAATCTGCTAAAGCGGATTCCATTGATACAATTTCTCTCGTTTTTTCTACTAACCAAATTATTTCATTAGCTTTTAAAACGCATTTTGCGTCGAAATTAGTTGGTGCTTTGCATTCGACATTTTGCAAATCTATAACAAAGCATTCAAAGTTCAATATAACTACAAAATGCGGTCATTTCTACAAATAAATTTTAATCATTTTTATTTCGAAATGTTGAAAACTAAAGAATGAGAACGAAGAAATGAATAATAAATCAAAAGTGAAATACTTGATAGTAAATACTACCTTTATAAAATGAAAAATTTTTTCTATCCAATAATTTGGCGATTACTACATCCGGAGTATTGCCTGCTCCTCCGCCACCAGCAGGTGCACCCGTCGCTGCTTTAGCTCCTTTACTCATTGTTTCGAAACAATTTTCACGAGAAAATTTTAAAATAAATCTAGAATTTTGACAATAATAGATCCGACATCTATATTATGTACAAATTACATAAGGTCATTCACCGATGGACGCTTGTTGAAGAACTGAACACCAGAAAAGTATTGTCGCGTGAAAAATTGAAATTTTTAACAATGGCTTCGAAGAAGACGCAACCAATTATTTTAAGAACTCCGATTCCTAAAATCGTCGGTTTCGATTTTTGTTTCCACACAAAAATTACCAAAATTCAAAATCGATTATAAAAAAAATTTATTTTTGCGTTTGACATTTTACGCGTAACTTTGAAGGCATTAAAAATTGTTCGTAAATTAGGTATTAAAAATTATCAAAAATTCTCAAAAATAACCGAAATCAGCTGACATTTTTTTTACTTTTGTCGATCGTTATTATTTACCTAAATAAACTGGTAATAAAATCTAAAAACAATTTTGAGCTTTGACTTTTGTAAGGAAATTTACAGCATTCGATCCCTGAAAATCCGACTATAATCAAATATTGGTACCTAACCTACTAAGTAATGAATAGAAAATAATATAACAGTAAATAAAAAATGTTTTAACATAGACCTACATGTATTTTATTAAACTATTAAATTTTTTTAAGGGACTAAAATAAAAAATATCTTTGCAATTCAACATAAATATACTTTTATTTTAAAAAAAGACAAAAGTAGGAACATTTAGTGAATCATTTAAACTAAAATTGACTCTGTATCAAAATAATTCAAATCATTCTATATCGTACTTAAGTACTCGCAGGCTATTAAAAAAATATATCTAGATACAAATGAACATTCTCTATTTGTAGGTATATGCTATAAAAATGTCAATATTGTTAAATTTAAAGCTCTACTGCGATGGAATATTTAAAAATTTTCCCTTTCTCTCATCTACTTTTTAAAAAAATTCCTATTAAAAATGACATTTGGGCTTTTAAATAAGACGTTAGATAGGTAATTTCTTTTCAACTTTCACACTATGAATAGAATAAAAATGGTGTCGTTTAATATGAGCGATCAATTTATGTTTTGAGAGATACTGATTACCGCAATGGTGACAAGAATGTCGTATTCTATCTTCTTGATGAATTCGTTGATGTATAACTAATAAACGTTTATAGGCAAAAGCTTTTCTACAAATTTCACATTGAAATGCTTTATAATCCAAATGCCTAAACGAATGCCGCTGAAGTTGTAATTTAGTCGCGAACATTTTCGAACATTCGGTGCAAGAGAATGGTTTCTCCCCAGTGTGAAGTTTAATGTGATTTCTCAACGAGGGTTTACTTTTTATCATACGTTGACAAATCGGGCATTGATATTCTTCTATTCTATCTTTATCGATATGTTCTTTACTTAAATGCTTAGTTAGTGAACACTTGAAGGAAAATTTCTTTCCGCAGATATCACATTCGAATGAAAGTGGTTGTTCGTGCACTTTGCGGCGATGTTGCTTCATATAAGGCTCTCTGGTAAACTTTTTGCCGCATACATCGCATTGGAATGGTTTAATACCCAAATGATTATTTAAATGTGTTCTTAATCCTAAAGTATCATTAAATCCTTTACCACATTGATCGCAATAGTATAAGTAAGATCCTACATGGCTCAACACATGAATTTCATACCGCCGACGACTTTTTGTTTTGAAATCGCACACCGAACATTTCTTCAGATCAGATTCTTTTATTTCTTCGTGCACCCTGTTCATATGACCTCTAACATCTGTTTTTCGTTTAAAAGAAATATTGCATCGTTCGCATTTATAATTTCGTAACGAACTATGTGTTGATTTATGATAGACTAATGAGGATCGCTGTTTGAATAATTTTTCACAAATGTCGCATCGATATACTCGATGTTTTTGTTTCATATGATTATTAATTTCAGAATCACCGATGAAATTTTCACCGCAAAGAGTACATTTCATTTCAATTTCATCCTTCAATACAACGACATTTTTGGATTTATTATCCAGCTGTTTTGACGATTCCATCCTGAAAATGTCAAAATAGATGATCAGTACTCAAGTATTTACGCATGTCGTATTTATTGAACTATTCAATTAGAAATCTATTACGTAGTCAAACATTTTTGTTTTGATTTTTCACTTTCAACACAGTACTTCACGTAGGTATGAATTGGTACGAAACTATTCAGAAATTGAAATCAAGTGATGAAAAAATGATGGCAAAATAATTTTCGGTTACCTTCAGATACCTACGAGTAAAATTACACTAGCTTAAATTAAATAAAAATGAAAATGACAAACTATCTCTTTCACTTTATTCAGATCGTTTTCCTTTGTTTTTAAAATAAAAAAAATAGTACATGCTTTTTCAATTCACTCTTACAAATTATCTAATTGACGGCAAAAATGTCAAAAAATTTAAAAGTTGAATAAGAAGGGACCTTTAATTCAACTGTGCAGCATTACTCTGCGTTATTTATAATTAGTGAAAAATTATAGCATTTTATGGTGTTTTTGTATATGTTTTCTCAAGGAATGAAGTCTATAATATGTTTTGTCACAAAAGGTACATTTGATCTGCGATCTAAATTTTTCATGAATAGTCATATGATTTTTCAACATAAACGCTGCTCTAAAAGTTTTACAGCATATTTCACATTTAAACGGCTTTTCTTCAATATGGCTGAATGAATGAGACTTTAATTCGCCGTTAGTTGTGTACCGTTTATCGCAAATCTCACATTGAAAAGGTTTTTCATTAGTATGCAATCGAATATGATTACGTAGAGACATCTTGGTTGACAATTTTTTATCACAGAATTCGCATTGGTAATGACTAATCTGTCCAAGGTGATTTTTAATATGAGACTTTAGCGAGTACTTGAATGAAAATCTTTTTTGACAGTAAGCGCATTCGAACGAATACGGTTGAACGTGCACAGAATCACGATGTCTTTTCATATACGATTCCCGATTGAAATTCTTACCGCAAATCTCGCATTGGTAAGGTTTAAGTCCTTTGTGATTATTAATGTGTGTTTGTAAATCCAAAGAATGATTAAATCCTTTACCGCATTCTTCGCAGTAATGCAAATAGGTACCGGTGTGTATCATCATATGTCTATTTAGTCGACTATAATAGGGTGTCTGATACTCGCAATGAGAACATTTATGATACACCATGGTTTTCGGATCAACGTGCACGCGTTTCATATGCGCTTTTACATCGTTCGTGGATTTGAAAAATGATCCGCATTTTTCACATTTTACATTCTTAAATTCAATATGAACGTTCATATGGTGCCGCAAATTAGCAGCTCTGCCGAAGCTTTTTTGACAAAGCGGACATTTAAAGCATCGATGCATTCTTGTTAAATGCTCATTTAATTGATCCTCTTTTTGAAAAACTTTGTAACACAAGTGACAATTGAATGAGTTCTTAAAATCCTCAAGTTCGTTTTCAGATATATCATTATCTTTCGAAGCCTTCCTCTGCGATTTTTTCTCCCTATGAACAATCAAATTACGTAATTTCAGTTTTTACGGATAATAATATCATACAATTAATTATTTATATAAAATAGTAATATTTTTAATTTCTTAATAAATTTTCAATAAAAATTATTTTTTATTCTAAATAAATGAAATATTTCAAATTCTCTCAACGTACGTAAACGGTGTATGCAAGCACGTCAAAATTATGAATAACAGACAGTGTAAAATTATCATCCCTTAAAAATTTTGATATAGCTGTTTTTGAGGTTCAAGTAATTTAAAAACAGAATAAATGCAATAATAACAACAAGATCAACAGAAGCCAGCCATACTACCGATTGGTTAATGAAAACTTCATAAAATCAACAATATTATAATTTAGTTGATACTTTCATTCATTTATAAACATTTCTTTTACCCTTGGCCTTTTTAGAAAAATAATAAACATAATGGTAAAATTGATTTTTCAGTTTTTTGCTTCAATTGTACAGTTTGAAAGTTGGGGAAAAATTATAATACAAACTATTCCAAAAAAAAATGCTTCACCTCCTCCCTTCTCTTTCCAAATTACTTCGGAAAACCTCTGACTTATCAAAATATCCACCCAAAATCGAAAATAAGTCAGTACATAACTTACACGAATGAAAGAACAATGTGTTCATAAAGCTAGTTATCAGCTTCGTTAATTTTTTCTAAGTGACTGTTGGATATATGCGAACGTAATTTGTATTTTGAGATATATTGCTTGTTACAAATATTGCATGAATATAAAGCACGATTTTCCCAATGTGTTTGCATATGCTGAACGAGGCTGCTTCCAGTAGCCAACTTTTTCTGACAAATGTGACAAGAGAATGGTTTTTCACCAGTGTGAACGTATGCATGTCTTTTAACTTGCAATTTGGTAACGTATGCTTTGCCACAAACATGACAAGAGAAACGTTTATCTCCTGTGTGTATCCTTTGGTGATTTATGAGAGCATGTCTACTCGATACCGTTTTACCGCACATATCACACGTGAGATTTTTATTTTCGCCGGTATGCAGCTTCAAGTGATTTTTCAACGTGGATTTTAATGAAAATCCTCTGTAACAAATGTCACACTTGAACGAATGCGGATTTTCGTGTACCATTTGTCGATGCTGCTTCAAATAAGGTCCTCTAGTGAAACTGTTTCCGCAAATGTCACATTGAAATGGTTTAATACCCAAATGATTATTTTTGTGCGTTCTTAATCCTGATTTTGAGCTAAATCCTTTACCGCATTCATCGCAATTATATATAGAAATACCATCGTGGGCTAAGATGTGCACTTTGATGCCGAATCGATTTTTCGACGTATAATCGCATTTATCGCATCGATATAAAACGATTTCAGTTTTGGCGTGAGTTCGTTTAACATGATTCAATAAATCAATTTCACGTTTGAAAGACAGCGCGCACTGAGAACATGGATGTTTGCGTTTATCCGTATGCACATAAACGTGATTTTCCAAAATGTACTTATGAGCGAAGATTTTATTGCAAAATGGACATTTATGAGATTTATGCTGAACTCGAGCATGTTCGATTAATTTATCTTCGTTCACGCAATCTTCTCCGCATATAACACAAGAATACGGATTACTATCCGTTTTTGGTTCGGCTTTAACTAATATCATATCCAGAAATTTTTCCGCTGACATATCTGTATCTTCGTTCTTTGACATCCATTCCCTAAAAATAAACGTTCAGCTTTTTCAATGTCGCCAATAAGTTTATAAATTATAAGTATATCGCTTGTTCTTCACATTATGAAAGTAATGAAAAGGAGACTCAGCTCTGATTCGAGATAGGAATTTCGTGGAGTTGCCGATCTGAACTACGAGTATAATATCTGATAACAAAATTAAAGAATGACTGAAATTTCATATTTTTTTGCTGCTTTTTCAGAATGTATTGAAACAAAATACTTATAATGATTTGATTTAAAATATTTTGATGCGCTGATTTCTTTTATTGAAGTTTTAGTATCTTAATGTAATAGTTGAGAAAAGAGAAATTTTTTAATAATTATTTTATAATGAAAAAATAACAAAAAAAAAAAAAAAAAAAAGAAGAAAGCAAAGAAAATTTTTTAATAATTTTTTTAAAATAAAAAAAAAAAAAAAAAAAAAAAAAAAAAAGGAAGAAAGCAAAGTAAATCGGCTAGTAGAAAATCTAATTTATTTCAAAAATTAATATTTTACATCAATGACGTTTTTGTATATGTTCATTTAATTTATATTTAGACAAATAAGATTTTTCGCAAAATTTGCAATAATATAGGGACCGAACGGGATCATGAATCTGTTCGTGATTTAATAATTTTTTACGAGTAGAGAATGACTTATCGCATTGCAGACACTGGAATGGTTTACTTCCAGTATGAACGAGAACATGTTCCTGTAATGAGTATTTATTGATGTATACTTTGCCACAAATTCCACATACGAATTCCCTTTCATCGGAATGAATTTTTTTATGATTAGCTAGGACTACTTTACTACTGACCACTTTATCACATACATCGCATTGTACTCTATTCTCACCGGTATGCGATTTTAAATGAATACTCAAACTAGACCTATAAGAAAAACTTCTGCCACATATATCACATTGATATGAATAAGATTCTTCGTGCATCGTTTTACGATGCTGCAACATGTGATGCTTTCGTGTGAAATGATTGCCACAAATATCACATTGGAATGGCTTAATGCCTAAATGATTGTTGCGATGGACGGTAAAATCTAAGTTGGTTTTAAAGGTTTTGCCGCACAAATCGCAACTAAATAAAGATATGCCCAAATGACCGAGAGCATGTATTCTCATTTGATTTTTATGTTTCGTTTTATAAGAACAATTATCGCACTCAAAGATTTGCGTTTCGATTGCTTTGTTATGCATTCGTTTAATGTGCTGTTTTAGGTCATATTTACGTTTAAATTTTACCGAACACACTGTGCAGGGAAAATCACGTCGGGAGCTGTGCACAAAGAGATGATTCTCCAATCTATAGCGGCGAGTGAATGACTTTGTGCAAAACGGGCATTTAAATTGTTTATGTACATCCTCGTAATGTTTCAAATATGGTAACTGTTCATTAAATGTGGTTTCGCAAATATCACACATAAAAGCGTGACTTTTTTCAGGTACAACTACAGTCGATTTTTGTAAATCCATTAAAACGACAGCATTTGGTTCAACCGAATGTGTATCAGCTTCATAACCGTACGGTATTAGAAAAAAATCAGGTAATGCGACGTCCCACAACTTCAGCTTAAGTGAATTCTCTTCGTCATAAGTCCTAAAAAGGTAAATAGAGATCAGCACCGATGCACACCAAAGATTCCGCTTTCATTTGACAACCACTCTAAGTTAGATTACGATTACGAATGACAGCAAGAATGAAATTGACGTCAATATTTTTCTTTTTGCGATATTGAAATAATAAAGATACCATCAATAATGAACAGTTTGGTAAATTGTAGCAAATAATATTAAAACGGGCGTTTCGAAATTTAAAATTGACCTTAAGTATGTAGAGCTCCTGACACATCAGAGTAATTCAAAAACAGTCACATATAAATAACTTGTTCGGAAATTTTTGAAACCATCAATTGACATAAGGAAGGAGGTAAAGCAAAACGAATAAGTTTCGTAAGCCAATCACTCTTCTACTTGTACTAACAAATGAATACCAACAATGCTATGGATAAATTAGCTGAATAGAACCCATGAAAGAATCTTCACTTTTTCATTTCTCAACACTAATAAACATTCCGAGTACCAAAACATACATACGTAGACGTACATGAAATTTAATTGGAAGAACGCAACATATTTCAACGATGGAAATTTTTAAGGCCTTGATTTAATTCTTATATGAAAATTGAACCATGTTTATTCAGCTTACCTCAGTGAGACGTTGCTACTTTCAACAATTTGACTAATCTGAATATCTTCAATATTACTGGATTGAGCAGTAGTATTATCATCAACGTTTGATAAAAGAATTTCATTAGCTAACGAGTCTGATTTTATTTGAGGAGAATCTTCATTAATGAGAACAGTGCTTTCATCCTCAATGGTATCACAATGATTTAAATATTCGCCAAAGTACACTTCTTTAATTTCGATATTGCTGGTATCCGGCACCTCTTCTTCATTTCTGTCTTCAATGATATCTTTACTCTCCAACGTTTCATAAAGAATTAATGTATTTTCGGAACTAGCTTCAATAGCACATTCCTTTAAAAAAATCAAATTATTGTACAAACTATAAACGTAGTATAGAAAAAAATATTAATGAATAATAGAAGACATTTACTTGGACTTCGTAGTCGTTCTTATTCCGTTCAACATTTTCTACCATATCTTTCAACTGTTTTTCCGAATTTGATGAAATTTGCCAAAAGTTATAAATAAAATCAACGCTTTTGTAGCAAGTGTTACAAATATTTTTCGGTAAACAATCATCTTCCGAAAGCTAAAGATCATAAAAGGAAGAAATGTAGTACATTAGTTACCATGTTGGTTAAAACATAAAGGAAAATACTCACTTTAACAGGAAGGCAAACTGATATTTTGTTAAATAATTCAAGTACTCCTGGCTCATTTTCTTTGAATATGGGTATACTAGCTTGATCCGGCTCTAAACATAGTCGACATAAATTTGTAAATGACGTAGCTATATTCATTTTTAATTTCCCAAAACACTACCAGAAAGATAACTTCAGATCACAGTATCATGTCATGGGCAAGTACGGTTTTAGGTAGACATAATAAAATTGAAACATCGTATCGACTCAAATCATGACAAAACTAGGTAAATTTTTCATAAACAGTTTTTAATACTTTCACTGGAGAAAATAAAACATCATTTCTTTCACATCAATTACAAAGTAACATAACATCTTTTTGTAAATACCATAAGTACGTTAATTTTAATCAAACATTTCAGTTCAGTTTACATAAAGTTTACGCTACTTTTTTTCACACAGAGAACCATATCTCATAATCTGGATTGCGCAATAATGATTCACCTCATAGCCAAAAGAGTGTATTATCACTAGACGTTATTCGCTGTTTTAAGTGCAATGACTCGGCAGATATCGGCTTACTTCGATAATGGTCGTTAAACTTGCATATTTTTCAGCTGTATAATAAATCAGGGTTCCAACTAAATAATACGAAAATGATATATTAAACTAATTGAAGTTCATAACATCATTACTTTTTATTTTATTACAGTAGACAAAGAAAACAATTCTTGTCAATTAATACTTTTTGGCACCAATTCGATTAGGTTTTAGCGTATTACAAAATATATTTTATATCGCACTAGGAACGAAAGTTTATACTTACATAGCATGTTATACACCTTGTAAGTATATGATTATAATGTAACACTCTTTACCATCCCCAGTGATTGTAAGTGAATGCGCGCGCTGCATTTTATTATAGCTCACCAAATTTACGGAATTTTGAATTTACATTATTTTGAATTAAGAGACTAATTATTTGTTGATTAATAAATTTAAAGAAATGAAAAGAACTAAAACAACTTTTACCAAGATTTATTTTGCTTTTGCCCGGCAATATCCGTGCTCTTCTGTAATTTATTCCAGAAATTAGGATTACTTTTTAAGTTTTTATTGTAAGTAGTAAGTAAAGATACCACCGACGTATGATGTGAATCCTATATTTGTTCAAGTCAAACGGCCAATACCGAAGTAAGCCGATGTCTTTCCAGTCATTGCACTTCGTAAAGCAGATAACGTCTAGCATATTATCAATTATGTATTTAATTTACACTTTACAGTCCATTTGATATTTGTGTTTCTGTTTCAGTTTCCGAATTGTAATGACCGGAGCTATTATAGTGTGTTCAATTTAAAAAGAACTGTGAAAGATTCATAAATTAATGGCGTTGGTCAATAGGATGTCTTGAAATTGATTTTCAAGGCATTCGACTGGTTAACACTACTAGTATTACCTATAGGCATTATGGAAAACTTTTCGTCAAACATAAAGAAGCTGGGGTTGATGCAACAAAGGTAGCTTTGCATTACGCATACACTGCTATTCTGAGTTGATTTCTTGTGCTTTTTGTTGGGGTGAACAAGAAATGGGAATTTGTGTGAGTTTGATGTAATGTTAATAACATGCGCGAAAATTATGCGAAGTGCCCGTAGTGCAAAGCAATAGTTTTACTTCTGATGAACAGTAAGTGTGCACGGTAGGTATCCATTAGTATAAGATCGGTGAGTATGTGACTCTTGTTAGTTTTGTGAAAATGCAAGCAAGCAACTAAGTAAGAAAGTAAGGATAGGGCAACAGGGTATGGGTGGGCGGGAGCGGCAGAACAAGCTAGACTGGATGAACAGGCTAAACACAGAGTAAAAGGCAGAAGAACCAACTCAGAGGAAAGAAAGAACAGGGAGGCGCAATGGGAGGAACAGTGAAGAGACAAAGGAACAAAGGAAGGAACACGGAATGGTTCTTATTCAAAATTCAATATTGAAAAATTGAAATTTAGGGGTGCTGTGAAGTGTGAAGTGTATTATGAAATTAAAAAAAAAATCCGTTGAATTTTTGAGTCAAGTTTACACTTTACAATTCACATTCACCCATTTCATACTTCACAGTACCTCTAAATTTCAGTTTTTAAAATTGATTTTTGAATAATGAATATTTATTTGAAGATTAAAGATTAAAAGTAAGTTGAAACAATTTCGCAATCATTCAAGTATCTAATTAATTACTTAGTCATTTGCTAATGCAAAAAATTTGTAAAAATCATTTTGATCGTGTAAAACATATAAAGGTATGGTATAAAGTGTAAATCAAGACTCAACTTCGGTACATGTTGGTTCAGGTTCAGTTTCCTCGGTTTTCTGGGCTTTCGTAGTTCAGGAAATGAATGAAAAAAATAATCCAGGTAATTTACATACATTCCACATTCCCTTGCATGTCGCACAAACGCACACAACGCCATGCAATGGCCACACAAGTCCAACTCATAAGTCACGTGACAGTTCTTTTCCCCACCATTCATTGTAACATTACGATTCGGAAATTTGACTGCGTGAACACGTGAAGCTAAATGTTGAATCAGAATTAACCGAAGTCTGTTCCAAGTACTCGTGTGTCGTATGAATTTAGTGAATCTAATTCCAAACTTGCGTGAGTTGAATTTTTTGGAGAATTCTGTTGAAATTAGAAAAATGAGTCTATAAACGTGTTAAAATTTATGGTCATGATGATATAATTTTTATTTTTAGAGTGATATTAATCATGTTACAATTATTATATTAGTACTGTGCTAGTTCAAAGTGATAGTGAATTATTGTTCCGAATTTTTTTTTTCATATTCCGATTCATATAATTTATTCTACGATTCTTAAATTGAAACTTGGTTTCAGGTGAGTCGAATAAAAAGTATTATTTCTTCTTATTTCACATTATTGACTAACTTTCTATTTGATTGCATATTCTCATATATCAGCGTTGAGGGACTCATCATCACTTGCCTTATCATTCATTTGGCAAAGTGGCACAGCTGAATTCAGGTTTGATTTCGTTCGGCTTCTGATCGAATCTAAGTACGTTTCCATTTCAAAATTAATGAACAAGTTCATAATAATACGTCGATTAAAAGTTTGCTTCGAAAAATTGAAGCCATTATGAACATTCTTTGTAATACTTCGTGGGGTGAGGATATTTAAATTTTGTGATTTGGCGATATCGTGTGTGTTTCAAGAATACTATTCCCTTAATTTTCTAGTTCACTGAATATGACACAGTTCTTATTGCATTCATTTGGTTTATTCTGAAGTAAATAGCTGTTGTACCAATGGTGTTATTCATAAAAAAAACTGCGGCTTTTCTATCAGTGTTCATAATGGTAGATACTAAATAGATACCTTCATTACTTAAGATTCGATAAAAGGTAATACATATGTTCGATCAGTTTGGGTTCAATTGTTTTCGTGCCAGAAATTAATGCATTTTGATTCTGATTTGTTGAATATCAGTTAATCATACATTCATTTCGATATCGTTGAGTAAAATTTACAACATTTAATTCTTTGATATTTTAGTTTCAATTATATTTAAAATATGTTTTGGTTCATTCATTATGAAGTAATTAAGTCATTCGTTCTAAAAATGTAAAAATTGTAAATTACCGGCTAATGAACGGCCGCTCTTCCTTAGTCTTCATTTCACAGTGGATTTTAAAACTGACAAATAGTTAATTCGTTGAAATTTTACCTAGAAATGTCCCGACTCCCACGTGTATGTCGTTTCTATTGATTAAGGTAAAAAAGAAGCCATTGAAATGGTATCATTATCAAATAACGAAAAGCTATGAAATTTCTATTTCAGTGGTTAAACTTAAAACCATGATCTTGAATGAAACCTTAGGAAGAAATATTTTTCAAACATAGCTTCAGTAATTTTAACATCGTAGAATGAACTTTTTTATGTATTAAACAAATGTATGAATTCATTGAAAAACAATTTTGTTTAGTGATTGAATTTTTATTTTGCTCCATGCGTTGCGTGAAAGGTTAAAATACGAAACGCAGTTCAAATTCAAGAGCAAAGAAAGGTGCGCTACTAATCCGAAAGTTTTTTTTTCATGAGAAATTGAAACAAACGTATTGTATACGATCTTGGCCTTCCTGTACCTGCCTAAAAGTCCACTCTCTTCTATAACGATTTCAAAGCCTTGCGTAATGTGTGATTTCATGAAAGAAGCCGCGAAACTGGTTATCTGTATAATTTCCTGAATTCTATTAGATATATGTAGTATAATTTTTTGTACATTGAAAATCCTATGTTGATATCATACAATATTATTAACTTCTGTTATAAATTTATTTATTTTTATTGCAATTTTTTTTCAAACTAGCAGTCCGATCCTTCAGGAATCGGATTTGTTAATCATTTCGATGCAGTTCACTCAAAAATAAAACTGGTCCGACAAAATTAATGAAAAAAAAAAAAATAGTATCAGTAAAGATGGAAACATGATGTCCTGTTTCGTTTGCGCATCTATATGCCCTACTTATCAACTTAATGCTTCAAATATTTCACCTTTGATTTTTGATAATCTTAAAACATTGGTTTGTACACCTATAATTTTCAAATTCTTAAAGTATGCCTAGATCCTAAATTCAAATTTTGCTATGTTATTGAAAGGCACATTTCTTTGTATAAAATCAAGTTTGCCGATTTTATCAGGAGATTTAATGAAACCATAGTTTATTACTACATCTATTTGACACGCATCATATAGTATTCAGATTGTTACTTGCTATGCTTTTTACAATTTTAGCTAACCGAAAACGTGCAAAATCATTTCAACATATTAAACTTCCGTTTGGAAGAAAAAGAGTAAGGTACAGTTTACACGTGCATGTGATATGAAGAAATTTTCCACTTCTACTAGTTGAAAATCGAATTCAAAATTTTTCCGAGATACCTTTGATCGTTTAAAATTAATTAAGCATGATGATAAATAATCTATTTTGAAATTGTCTGAGTCATCATTGTAAGATGATTAAAGATCAATTCTTATTCATTTTGAGTTGATATCTCATTCGAAGGGCATTATATTTACCTATAACTGTTTTAGTTGCTCATTAAATTGAACCATTAGTATTCGATCGCTAGTTTCTCTTATGACGTGTGATTCATTTCCAGTTTTCTTTCGATTTTCTGTTGAGTGAATTTTGTACGTGAATGTTATTAATTTATTTACTTTGTTAAATCTGTGTCATCTAGATTTATTGCGTGTAAAAATAAGGAAAAGTGTTTTTAAGAAGTTGTTTATTTAAATTTTAAAAACATCTTCATTTTTGGTTAAAGTAAGTATTTGTTGCCCTGAAAATGCATACACCGAAATGTTAAAGAATTTGCATTAATCGTTTTCAGTTTGCACACATACAATATCACATTATTGAAAATAGATTGGTAAGGAAAGGAGACTGAATTGTTGGATACGTGTTGCTTTTATTCTCTCAATGACAGGGCCTTTGTCGCGAGAAAGTTGTTTGCGAACGAAAAAAAAAACTCAACCCTCCAAGGTCGATGTAATTTTTCAATTTCGTGCCGGAAAATTGCGCGTTAAAGAAAACCATTGAGTACCCCTGGTATCTAGAAAATTCTCCGTGAAACGCGTAATTCCTCACGTACGCCACCACGAACCAGCAATAGCGAATTGATCTTATCTGTGCCAGGAATCGCGGTTGTTCGCGGGGAACGTAGGTTTAGATACGACGCGACTATGACGCGACTCGTATTCTAGTGACGTAGGCGTTGCTTCTGCTTGCGAATGAAAATGTGATAATAATGTAATTCGTTTTGTGTAGTTGCTTGTACTTACATATACATACGTACAGATCCTACAACGTGCTAAGTTAATCATCAAAATAATATTCTCTCGTGTCGAATTGAGCCCGCCCCTGTAGGATTTTTGATGTCGGTAATACTTGATAGGTACCCTTTGGCGCTTATTCCACGCTAAGTTCCTCACCAATTTCTCCTCGGTGATTGATTGGTATACCAAAAAAAAAAAAAAAAAAACTGAAATTTGTTATCATTTTGGTTGTTTAAGTTTTTCGATATTGTGAAAAAAGACTCGGTTTGTCAATTTTCTGCCCGAACCAAATTGTATTGAAAGATTATTGGTATAACGTATGTAGCATTGGCACATGGTATTTTATAGCATTATTGATTTTATGATACCACTATGTTTCAATTTCTGAAAAAAATTTCCCATCTCGTTAAATTTGGTCTACAAAATCGATAGATGTTAACGTTATTCATTCATGGTCATTTTAATGTAATACATCGAGAAATTCTTTTCGAGTGGTTATTTCTGCAAAGTTGCGTGCACATATTGCGAACGATGTTACCTTCGTTTTTACTAGAATACGTACTTTTGACATGCTACAAAATGAAGTCGATATGGGGTTTTTCTAATCTACAGGTGTTTCATTAATCCAAGTGTTGCCGTTCATCACGGAATGTTGTTAAAAAAGAATAGTTTTAATAAACTGTAGAAGCATAATTTTTCCATTTAATGAATCTAATTAGGGAAATTGATTGGGCGAAGTGAATTTCTAGAATTCATTCCAAAGTGCTAAAATTCACTTTTCTTCAAAAATGGGCCATTATTGAGTTACTATTTTGAAAATTTATTTAAAATTAAAGCTGGTTTTCAAAAATATTGCGAAGAATTGTAAATATATGTACAGGGCTCACCGGGTTGGTGCTAGTTACATACCTCACCATTATTCGCAAATATTACCTCCTTATTAATTACAGTTCTACTTGTATTCTAAATTGAATATAACTCAATTGAAAAAATTCGAAAGAGTGAGCACAAAGATGAAACAAATTACTGACCATCACTTGTTTTAACCTTCAGATAATAGGATTTCCTCGAAAGGGATACAATCCCGCTAGTCTAGTGATAACTGAAAATCGGTGAGCTCTATGCCCCATTAGCCTTTTTCACTCTTGTATTTTGTTAGTTATATTGCACATTGTTTGCCTAAACTAAGGTGGGATCACATTTGGTTACTGTAAAGAAATCTGATTATTTTTCTAGTGTTGTATTGTGTCGGATTTATCAATTGTGAAAAAAATCAAATTTTTTAGGCATCACGTACAAAAAGCCATTCCATGAGTTTCCCACTTTCGTGCTTATAGTCCATTTCATTCAACTTGTCGCTTGGAAAAAAGGTAAACAAATGCTCATCAGCCAATAAGATTTCTGAAAATGACCAAACTGATGTATTCTATTGGCTAATAAGACGTTTCAATTTTACGGTTTTTTCAAAAGTTGTGGGAGGGAGGGGTACTGAAAAAAAAGTTGCGAAATGACGTCAAATGACTGTGGTAAAAATTTGGTACCTCTAACTTGACTCTTGCCTCGCTCCACCCTTTAGTTTAAAATTTAAAAATTTACATAAAAAATTAAAAAAAAAACTATTTTTTGAATTTCTGGTACTAACATATCATAGTAGACCACATGAGGCGAAAATAAAAATTTTCACAATTTTATTTGCTTTTCAGGGGCTCTATGTTTTAAGGTAATGAAATGAAAATAGGAACTCTTATCACTCTGATGGCATAATAAGTGAAAGTATTTTTTTTTTATTTTTCGTGTAAATTTTGAAATTTTAAACAAAGCGGGTAGAGGGAAAGGGTCAAGTTAGAAACCCATAACTTTCACCACGTTTATTCGACGTCATCTCGCAATTTTTCTTCACTACCCCCTCCAACTTAAAAAAAAAGGTAAAATTGAAATGTCCTATTGGCTAATTAACATTCGCTTACTTTTATTCAAGTGGCAAGTTAAATGAAGCAGATTGTAGTTTGGGCGAATCAGTTATGTATCTCGCATAAACACACTATTACGTGAAGTAAAAAAAGCAATTTCTTGGAAATTTTTTATGATATGATGCGGTAAACCACAAAAATCCAAATAACATACAATAATTTTTTTTTTTGCTTTTCAAATTCACAAATTATTTAAAATCATTTATTAAAAGGCTAAAAATCACTTGGTTTAAAGCGATATCAGATGGAAAAGTAAAAACATTTAATTTCGCCATTTTTCAATAGCATTTTCGATTCTTTTTTCATTTTGAATAGGTTCTAATAATTTTCAGCTACTTTTTCGACTTTCAATATTCGTGAAATTGAAATCTGGTATGAAAAGTAGTGCCGTGATGTATCACATGCGAAAATCATTCCCTATATTTAACTTTCCCAACCCCATAAAGTGGATTTTTCTTTGAATAAATTTCTAAAAAACGATTAGAATAAGAATTTTTATGTTTGACTTCTCTTTTGAGCCGCTTTTGTAGCCGCGTGGCACCAATTTTGGCTTCTGCCTCGACACCGGAATATTTGCTCTCGGTATAAAAATTGCATCAATTAGTGCAATCTTATTACAATCTTCCTTTTCGGATAAAAGTTTACTATAAAGCTGCAAATTTTGGAGCTCTCGCTGTGCTTGAAAGCATCCAACTTTTTAAACTAGTTCCAAATTTCAATCCTCACAGTATATTTTTCTTGGCTGGGCCCTTGAACTTATTGTTAGCAGGTGTATGTGGTGAACAATTTAAAAAAAAAATACGCTATAAATTATATAATGCTGCATTATACCAATACATGCTCTCATTTTTACCAACATTATATCCTGTAAGAGTATTATGACACTGCGATTCAACAGGTACGTCATTAAATTTTGTGTTACTCGTGAATGATGTTTCTTAGCTAATTTAATTGAATGAATCATATTTTCTACAATACATTCCACATCTGTCATGGCTATATTTAAATATGTAAAAGTTAAGTTTTGCATTAGTTGATTGCTTTTCTCAAAAGGTAAAAATTTATTAGGAAATAATTGTTCTTAAAAATGAACATTGTGATGGACTTTTGGACTGTTTTTTTTTTTTAATGAGATTGAACTGTAGATCTATAGGTACGTTGTTGATTTTTTACTGACAAACTTTAATTCAAAAACACTTTATTCATTTCAGTGTTTAGGAAATGTTCCTTTAAAAAAAAAAAAAAAGAAGAAGCACTAAAAACGGAATAAATGGCGGTTGTATTGTGCTTGCAATGTTTTTTAATGTGTTATGTGTTATTGTCTTTGAAAATTTATCAGAGGTTACGAAGTTGGATTCTCAAAAAAAAATACCGATTTCAATCGTTCGTACAGCTAGTCATTCATTTATTTTAAATGCATACGTCTAGTTAGTTGTGACGCTTGCACTTTGTACATTTTATTAATTACTTTGGTATGTACTAAGAAATTATGGGTTACTTTAAATCATATTATTATCTATAGCTGCGTTTTATCTATATAGTGCCACATTTTATGGAAATTTTGACGGAATTTCAAATTTTTGTCACAATTTATTTGCGTCATTTAAAACGAAAACAAAGATAGAAAATTCAACTTGAAGGAAACGCCAATCGGCTTTTATGTATTGTAGGAAACTTTTATCTTTCTGGTATCTTTTTTACGTTTATAACGTCAGTCGGTTTTATTTTTATTTTTTTTTTCACTACTGATTGTAACGTCTCGTCGGAACTTTAAAAATTGATAATTTAAAAATCCGAAGGAATGGTTTAGGTATGTATGTTTAAGATTTTAGCATTAAAAAAACATATGTGTGAATATAAGAGAAATGGGAAACGGATTTAATTTGTTTGGTTTTCAATTTAATAAATTGAACCGATTGCGAAGACCGTATTTTTTCAAATTCCGAAAAATTGAAGCTATTTAAAAGAGATGCTCGGTTCAGTGATTGATTTTTGGTTATTAAACAGTTATAGAAAGTCGAGCTTTTGAATTCGATATCCAACTGTTATCTTCGTTCGTGAAGGAATCGTGGAATTTTTAAACTTTGTCGCCTTGTTACTGCAAGTCTTGTTCAGTATGCGGTAGCGCCAAAATATCATACGAATGATTGCCAATGGATTTTGGCTTCGGCGCGAAATATGGTTCAGTTGTTGCATTATTAGTGGGTGAAGGTTGTCCACTTCAACACGTCGTATTCAGTTTACCGGATTCTTACTACTGTTTCTTAGCTGAAGAAGAATCTGAATTTGTTGGCGAGTCGGTCCATCTTAATGATTTTGTTCACGTTGCTATGTGAGTAGCACTTTTTCTAAATGTTACTGGGTGAATACTTCGTTCAAGGCTATAAATGTATTGTAACGTTGTGCTTTTTTTCCGATATTTTTTTTCTAGTAATTTGTCATACTAATGGGTTTAGTTTGGAGGTTTAAAATCTTTTACGGATGTGCGAAGGTTCGTTAAATTAAACAGTAGAAAATTACAAATTTTTTGCTCCGTCATGTCAAATTGTTTTTTCATGTTTGTTGCTAGTTACTTTCGAACCATCTAATGTTGTTTTAAATTGTTACCAGTTATTTTTCTTATTTTCAACTTTGTTAATTTTCATTTTGTTTTTGAAGTTGAATACCCAATCTACGTATAAAGGAAATTTTTTATTTTATTAATCCCTTAATTACGCTTTAGTGATGTTTTTCTCTTGTATTCATTTTCATTTATTTTCTTCTTTAAATTTACTTATAATTATGAGTCCTTAGAAGTTTCACGTAACAAAACATTTCGAGTATGAATTTATGATTCGATGGTGTTGCAGCGAAACCTGTTATAAAACATTTATTACAAATATACATTGCTTTCAATTGTAAAAGTTACTTTATATCATTTAGACTTTATTTTGGCGTTCAAAAAACAAAAAAATTAAAAATAAAAATTTCACAAGTGAAAAAAGAAGTGCATAATATCTTTCAAGATTTTGTTTTCTTTTAACTGGTTAAAATGACAGTTTGATCCATTAATTTTTTGACAAGAAACATTGTGTAAAAGAAGCGTAAACGATGCATTTAGTGATTTTACAAAAGTTGTCCTGACATGAAATCAAAACTTAGCAAAAATTTGAAAACTCTTTTTAAAGAAATTATTTATTTCTATTATATAACATAATTTACGAAAACTATACAGGGTGTTACTTCAAGATACTTCTCATTTTCTGCGACTCCCATCTCCTTTTCCTTCGCCGATTGAATTTATAGAATCTGAAGGTGGGCAATCAAGTATTTCTGAATTTTTACACGATCCACTCTTGGTTTTTTTTTTCAAGGCTATTCTCTGGATAAAGAGCATAACCGGGTAAGAAGGGGAGAATTGGCCCTTAGCCGGGATTTTCAAACTATCATGTGGAAGTTAGTCTCAGTGGTCTGAAAACTCGATGGTATAAATTTTAACCCCCTACCTCACCCCTACTACCTGATATCGTCCTGAAAAAATTTCCAGAGATGAACCTTGATATGGTCCTTCATTATCTTTGCAATTTTGAAAACATTATTTGAGAATGTAAAATATAAAACTTTATAAACTAAACTCGTATTTCAAACACATTTAGGCGATTTCAGACAAAATTTTCACCAGCGAATTTTCATAACATAGGGACCAACTTCCACTCAATAGTTTGAAAATCCCAGCCAAGTACCAATTCGTCCATTCTTACCTGGCTATGATCTTTATTTTTGTCATTGTTTCATGATTAAATGATAAATTGTTTCGAAATGTCAACATACACCTTGAAATAAAATCATCTATTGCTGGCATTTGAGACATTTTAAAAATGTATTTTATTTATTAAAAAAAAAAAAAAAAATCAAATTTGAATTTGTCACCACTTATCAGTAATTCTGTACAAAATTATCCAAAATTTACTCGTAAATCTTATTTTTTTGAAATAAATAAAAAGAATTTCTTTCGAAATGTTTCAAAGTCCCTAATGGATAATTTTATTTCAAGGCGTCGGTTGAAATTGAAAAGAAAAAAATTTCATCTGATAATGATTGAACTATCACAAATTAATTTCTCCATTGCTCTGAAGACCTAGAGCATAATCTAAAGGTGAGCAATTTTTATAACAACGAATATCTCATATAGTTTCAAATTAAAAACATGCAAAATTTTTCTTATTGAAAAAAAAAATTAATAAAAAACACAAATGATCTCAGATAAAAAATAAAGATGTATTGAACAACACCTTTAGCATTATTACATTTCTTTTAGAGCAATAAGTATTCGTATGGAGTATTTTCTGTAAATAGCCTGACGCGGAGAAATCAGTCGATCATAGTGTGGATATAAATTGTTTATTGATACAGTGAACAACTTCTTATTACATTTCTCTTCCTGTTCATGAAACTCGAGTTTTATGACTCCTTATCTCGTCGCCTTCAACTTGTGTTCACTAGAAGTTAAAAGAGAATTGTTATACATGGTAAGAAGATGCAGTATGAGTAGGAAAATAATCTTAAAATGAAATTAAAATGATACTGAACTATTCGGCTGGCGAGATGGAATTTCAAAGGGTATAACAATAACCAAAAATTATACATAGATGCTAGAAAATCACTCATTAATCTTAAGAAATTATGGTCGATAAACGAGCTGAAAAATGTGAAAATGCAATCGGCATTTACTGAAGACTCGTATGATTTTAGTATTTATTAGTTTTGAACTACTATACTTTTACCCGCAAAATTTCATTGAGTTTTCAATTGTAGATCATCGATGTAGTCGAAGTAAGAATCAAATTTATTCGTTGAAAAAAGTAGCTATCTTCTTTTTTCAGAATCTTGTCAAACATTTAGCAGTGTAATTTTTTATTGCGCGATTACATTTTACGTTTTCAAGCACGTCTCCTACCATAATCTTAGCCTAATCAAATTATAGGATAATAATGAAAAATAATTTATGGTAAAAATTTTTCTTCGCAGGCCCAAGTTACATATCCAACCCTCATCGAAATCCAATCGGTGTATTTCCTTCTATGTCCTTATCATAGACACTGAAACACTAAGATGAAAACTCCTGTTCCAGAAGTAAAGGGATTACGGTTTGAGAGTTCCGCTTGTTTTCTCCTTTTGAGGCACTCTTCACTAATTCCGGTTCGGCAATCGTTGGTTAGAGGATTTTCTGTCTCTGGACAGAGATCTAAAAAAAATCTACGTCAGAGATCTTGACCAATCAGAATTGTGAAATGGGTTGAACAGAAATTAGTGAATAACGCTTCTAATGGAGGTATTGAGTAACTCTGGACCAAAAATTTCTGTAATCTCCTTACTGCTGTGCCTGCTGATTCCCATCTTATTTCAGTGTCCATAGTCCACATTTATGATTAATTCTATCTATATGGTAAAATGACCATATGTAGGGATAAGTCAAATTTTTTGAGTGTTTCAAGCCCTCTTTCATTAAAAAAAAATAAAATAAAAAAGGTCTCATTTTATTATTGATCTATAACCTGAGCGGAGGAAAGGTGGGGTGAAAATTTGCAATATGCCAAGTATGAAAGATCAAAACATGTACGTTCAAGTGCATTTTTGACCTCCAAAAATGACATTTCACTGTTTTTAGTCGTACAACAACATTTAGGGAAGTTAGTTCAACATTGGAGAGGGAGGGCTCTGGCACAATCTTTCCTATTCTCAGTTATCAATGCTTATAAAAATGATCTTGAAAAAACTGTCCTCGTAATTTGCTTCAGTCCTGGACTAGAAGAGAATTTGGAGCAGCTCATGGAGCAATTCGTGGTCTACATCAGCGATTTGGCTCACTAACGTACCAAGATTTGTTTGCAATTTTTCTTTGCAATCATTACCAACTTCTCAATTAGTTTTGATTGAATTTATCATTCAGAGGAAGAATTCGTTGTAATACGTTCATTCCTTAATTGGCAAAGTGGCGAAATTAAACTTCGCTTGAAATTTTCCATTTTCGTACAACGTATCCGGTTGCAGGAATATTCTTTATTTATCATCTCGCTATCCAGATGGAATTTAGAATTTTATTTCTAAAGAGTTAATAATAAGTTCATTAAATTACGACGATACGTGCGTTCAGCTTGGGTGTTTCACGCGTTTTCTTGCATTACGCGCAATAGTCATCTTGAGCCGAAAGAAGATTGATGCAACGTACAGTACGTCTGCGGAGTACGTACTACGTATTACGTACTTTACTACGTAGACGTGCTATTTAGGTACTTAGTACTTTAGTAGTAAACTAGCTTGTCAGTATAATTTTTTTTACATGTACGTAGATTGCTAATACTTACTTATCTACTCGCGTATGTGAAACGTAAAAAAAAAAAAATAAGACACCAAATAGCTCAGCTTAAGTAATAGGAACATTATTTGAAGCAGCAAAAATATTCGTGATAAGAAATACATTATCGCGGCAGTATCGTGTATAATTAATATTCGATTTAATTTCAATTTGGGAAAATGTGACTTTACATGAGAGCAAGTTGATAATACTTTATGAACGTTTAAACGAAAGTTTGAATGTGTGTGTGTGCGTGTGTACCTGTGTATGTGGTTATTTTTCGAGTGATGAATCTATGAGGTGTTAATGCAGGTTATATCGTTATACTTACTTATATGTAGTCAGTTACTCGTACTTACACGTAAAACACTAGACCATAGGTCGAAGGTTGAAAAACTGACTTAATTATCAGTAAGGAAGCTATCAAGGTGACGCGATCATATCGAATGTTACAGGATTTCTTATACAAATGTACATTCGCTTCTCGATGACGTAGAATGTCTGTGAGAATTTATTGCATTACTCATCGTTTCCGAAAATTGTATTTTGGTGACGATTGAAAAAAATAAATAAATAAAGCATCGCACGCGATACAATTTTTCTTCGCGATTTACAAGATGTTATATTGGACATTGGGAGTTGTTACATTCCTCGAATTGAAAAAGACATTACTGCACCGATCACATTGGTTGGGGTAAAGATTGATTCTATAGTGATTAATTCAAACACTTAAATGCACATTTCGGCCCTATTGAACCTGCTGTAGCTCAATGTGGTCAAAGGCAAAAAACGCACAAAAAACCATTTTTTTGGACGGTGATGCTGTGAGAGCGAACCGTCAAAAGTAATATCTCTACATGCCGAACTTCTACTTCCTAGCTGAATTTGATAAGAGATACGCGTGGTACGAATTCGAAAAACAGTACAAATCTTTGAAAAGTCTAAACCCTCAAAAGGCACATGTATGGTGTCTACCAAGTCTACGTACCAAATTCCAAATTTCTAGCCCACTTTGGAGAGGACGTAAAGAAGGAACAGCCCTTTTTCAAGGTCAATCAAGGAAGAAAACCTTCATGTATTTCTTCCTAATCGACCCAGGATTCTGATTTTCGGATATATTATGCAAGTTTGGATTATCTGTTGATCGGTTCAAAAAGGAAAACGTTTTTTTTTGCGATTTTAGTCCCTTAGCGCCCCTCCCCTAAATTTGGGCATAACTGAATTTTGACGCAGAATCAACCCCATTGCAGTGTATCAAATCCGCTGCCAATTTCACCGATTTTGGTCGGTATCGAGCTAAGCTAATGATTTTTCATTTCGAGCGAAAAAAATAAATATCTTACACGGACTAATATGTCTGTAATGGTCTTCTAGGACCCCGTAAAGGATTTTGTTTATATTCCCTCCCCTTCATTCACCTTCAGTCGATAGACCGTAATAGTCTGGTTTTCATTGACGATATGACATAGAAAATCAAGCTAAAAACCTTTTTGCACGCTTTAAAGCGGAGTAAACAGATTGAAAAATCTAAACTTCTGGAAGGCATATTTAGAGCACTTGTCGAATTTAAATTTCAAATTTCATCCTCTAGCTGAATGGTGAGTCAAGGAGGGGGATGTTATGATAACCCAAGCCTTTTTAAGATCAAAAAAGAGGGAAACCTCCGTACCTCACAGTGTTTAATTAAACGTAGGAAGGAGGTTCATTAACCTGATTTTCTATGTTGTATTGTGAAATGTACGAGGGAAGGAGGACGGAGGATCAACGAAATCGGATTCAAGGTTTTATAAAACCATTGAGACCACTTCTAGCAATGTTTGATATTTATTCCATTAATTAATTTATTAATTTATTTATCTATTTTTTGAAACTAAGAATCATTTGCTCAGCTCGATACGAACCAAAATCGGTTAAATTTGGGCAATATGTTTAGATTTGCGACGGATTTGATATTTTTGACTGAGGATGACTCTGGGTTAAATTTGAATTATTCTCAAAATTTAGGGAAGGGGTGCTGAAGGGCTACTGAGGGGCTAAAACGGCAAAAAATTTTCTTTTAAACCAATTAATGGAGAATCAAAAGTTGTACATTATATCCAAGAATAGGCTTTCTTCGTCAATTAGGCATTTTTACCGTGAAAAAGGCTGGTACACACGTATCTCCCCTGTAAATTGAGTTGGGTATTCGAAATTCGGCCAGGATTGACGGTCTGTGACGAAGAAAGAAGAAAATATTATTAACGTTACTCAAAATTCAATGGAAAGGGCTATGTTGGGAATTAGGAAGAGAGACAAGATAAAAACATCAAAAATTAAAGAAAAATTTAGAAACAACTTCAACATTGTTCAAGTAGCAAAAAGACTGAAATGGGAATGGGCCGGACACGTTGCAAGATTGGGGGATGATCGCTGGACTTATAAAATTCAAAATTGGTT
>FIZR01011178.1:0-65229 GCA_900060175.1 Ferrisia virgata
ATGTTTTGTACAATGGGATGATCTGTAAAAATGTTTTGAATTGAAAGTAAGGAGCTTAAAGAGTCGCTTTGGATTAGGAAATTTTTATTGGTTAATTTTAATGTTTAGGAAAAAAATAGAAAATAAAAGTAAAGTAAACATCTGCCATGGCCAAAAATCATCTTAATAGTCTGCTAGAACCCCAAAACGGATTTTGTACAGCCGTTTGTCGTCGATGTACTGCAGCAGGCTGGCTTTCATCGACAATATGACATAGAAAATCAGACGACTGATCAATGTGTACTTTTCGAGCCACAATAAATTAATTTTGCGAGTATATCCTGCCATGCCAGCTGCCAATGTACCGCATCCTGGGTCACCGGTTAATACGCTATCACTGCTGAAATTTCACTCTTAAAATTCAGTTTAGCCCAACGAAGGAAAATTGGAAGCAGTAAAAAAAAAAAAAAAAAGGTGGTAAAATTTTTAAGGGTATATTCCTTATAAATCTACGTAGGTACGTAGCTAGAGCCAGGGAGGTGCAGAGGTGCGCTGTATATTTCAAACAGTGCCATTTAGTATTTATCTTGAAGAATAGACCAGCCATGAAAATACTCGATTTAAAATTTTTTCTGCTCCGTCAAATTTAATAGAAAAATCTACTCCGTGATTGACTGGAGAAGAAATTCGTACAAAATGGTTGGAAATTTCATTTGGAATCATTTTTCTTCATTTATGTTCCATCGGAGACTGTGCGTTATTTCTTCGCACGTGGTATACACGTTTTGATTTAGTGCCCCGTAAAAACGTGTCCGGGGATATGGGATAATTTCTTTCGCTTTCTTCTTCTCCTTCTTCTGCTTCTTCATCTCCTCGGTATTCTCCTTCTACTTCGTCTTCTTCGCTCGCTCGCCTATGTAGTATTTGTAGCCTATACGGTAGTTTAGGCCGCACCGCACCGCACCGCGCACCGCACCTCACCACGCGTGTCAAGAAACAGCTCGAACACGCGCCTCTGTCGTAATTAAAAATAGTAAAATAAATCATTTCAAAAATAATATACTTAACGTTGTATATAAGAGCGGAGTTTTTCCACTTCCGGGAGTTGCCTTTTATTTAATAAAGCCGCGCCACCGTATACGTCTACTCCGCCGCCGCCGACCCCCCTCCCCCCTGGGTTTTCAGCCGGCCTTACCTCTACGTTAGTCGCATATAGAGAGTATAACGTGTATGTGTGTGTGTGTGTGCGTGCGTGAGTATATAGGTAGAGGTACCTACCTACCTACCTACCTACCTACCTATCTATCTACCTACTACACGTATACTCTCTATGGGTGGTAGAGGTACTAAGTAGTATGTATAGCGTATAAGTATATGGTATGGTGGAGAAAATAATGTTGAAAATAGCTAATAGTTATCGAACTGCCGAAGTGCCGCGATCTCGCCAGTTAAAAACATTATCGGTTAATAATGGTCAAAAAAGTGGCGAAATCTAGCGTGAAGGTGTTAAATTACAGATGGCAGTTGTCGATTTTTGCGGCAGCTTCCCATCTCCTACGCTACGTTTTCTCGGGGGTTAAAAAGCTGCGCGCGTGATCCTACGTTACCGTTTATCATAAACGGGCGTAGTTCATCTTGTGTATACCATCGCGATAAATTCATATTACAGTTTCATCTCGTTAAATAATCTTCAATGTATTAAATTTTTCACGACACATTTTACCATCTCATCGTATCGGTTTTTAATAGTAATAGTAATAATAATAATAATAATAATAATAATAATAGAAAAAAAGAAGAAAAAAACCAAACAAAAAAAACAGTGTGCTACTCGGTGGTTTTGTACTAAGCTAAGAATATATAAAAACACACGCGCACAAACAGAGAAAAGAAAAAAATGGGTGCCAAATCTTCATCTATACAGAGAAGACATAGCGATTACGGCCAACGAAACGCCAGCACCAGAAGCCAGGTAAAAACAAATTTAGCTGTTTAAAACGCGCGGCGTGAATTTTTTTTCGACGCGAAAATGCATTTACATTTGGCAGATAAATTTTTCATCGTCGCCAGCCCCAAATTTAGCGATAATTTTTCCTATACTTCAAATTTCGACGGTAATTTTATCGGCGGTATTTGTCCAGCTGAAAACCCAAGTGTTACGCAGGTGTTCGCATATGCTGCCTAAAAACCCACCTCTCTCGGCTGTAAATATTTCATGAAGATGAGATAGCTTTTCGAGCTGGTTGGGGTTTTTTTTTTCTTTTCGCTTTCGCTTTCGCTTTTGGTCACCAAAAACCGATGATTATTTTATTAATTTTTACCGCTCGTTGAGTCTGTAACGTTTAATAATAACAACCAGCTCCGTGGTGTACGAGAAGAGTACCATCGACCGTTAGCATGCCCCTCGTGATCGTTGGCGTAATGAAGAAAAATTTATTAAATTTTCAACCGATAGCTGGCAGCCACACGGTCTCTCATCAGTGTCGCAGCATCGTACGCTTTTCGTTCGTATTGCAGACTCGATCGTAGCCTGGATTTTTCGAATTTGCAAATTTTTTACACCGCTTCGACCTGGGTCTTGGTTACGTACGACGAAATGGAATTTGTTTTTTATTTCGCCAAATAACGCTGATCGATGAAAAATACGCGGAAATTTCGTTTTATCGAAATTTTACCCTCGTTTACGTATCACGCGAAAAGAGAGAGAGGTCTGTGTATAGCGAATGTACATTTTCTATACTTACTACTGTTTTGGTCGGCGAATAAAAATCAATAGAATCAACCGCAGCATCCTTATCGTTCGTACGTATTTTCGTCTCGGATCTAAAAACAAAAACGCGTGGCTTAGGTAGCTTTCTCTGCCTTACATGATGTTGATAAGTATTTTTTTTTTTTAAATAATTCAAAACTCGACTAAAGAATATCTTAAGTCGATGGTTTGTTCGATATAGTCGAAAGATTATTTTTACTACACGTGTAAACAGATGGTAATAATTATGAGGACTGGAAATACGTTTCGTTACGAGCTTTTGTGTAATTATTTATTTAGGTATGAAAATATTTTCGTGTACGAAATGTAAATTACCTACGAAAATTTGTACGCTTCGAATATTCGGCAGAATCAAACGACCACGTTGACGAAAATCCGGTGAAAAAATTTCCATTTCGTATCGATACTTCTTAATTGCGCATGCGCTCTATTTCTGACGCATATAATACATGTACAGAAGGCAAGCAAGGCAGAAAAATTCAAATTTCTGCTCCTTATTGGATAAAATTAAGTAAATTTTCAATTCGATGGAAAATACCGCGACTGTTCGGTGTGTGCGTGTGTTTTTTTTCTTTTTTTTTTCACTTCTTCTTCTTCTTTTTCTTCTGCACCACAGCAGGGGGTAGGCTAGCTTTTTCTTTAGCTCGGGCGAGGTTGACGGTAGGTGGGTATCTCTGCTGGTACGTGAAAAGGAGATGCAATCCGTATACTTACCTTTCAATTTAGGTTTATCGTTTTAAACCACTCGAGTGAAGCCGGTGTGATCTATAATTTCGAAAAGAACGCTGCTGGTACGTTTTGTAATTGGTATATATTTTCCACTTGAAAATGAATTTAGATGAAGCAATTGAAATTCTTGCGTTAGAGCCGCTGATGCCTTCAATTCTCGTGAATATTTAATGCTAGGATATTTTTACATTCAGCTTTCATCAACCGTCTTTTTTTTTTCTCTCTCTCCTTTACAAATAAATTTTTATGCTCGCAACTGTTGATTTTTTAAATTTCCATTTCACCGGGAAGAGAATAACAGAGAGAGAGAGAAAGAGAGAGAGAGAGAGAGAGGAGAAAAAACCAGCTCCGGTTTTGTTCTAGTTTTACCAAGTGTATAAAAAGTATACCTTACCGTCGAAGATTACCAACTTCATATACCTATCAGCCTTTGGTATTTAACGTGTGCGAAAAAAACCCCCTAGCTAATTGTAACGATGCGATAAGATGGTTGTGGAAATTTTACTATTTTCGATAAAGGAAATTTTTTTTTTTTTTTTTTTTTCCAAGTGTGTCGATAATAAGTGAAATATTACCGATATTCGTTCGGTGACCTTATTTTGAGAAACCGGAGACGAAATCGATTCGCAGTGAAAACGACATCGCGGTTTTCCAAAACCACCTTTGTGTCAGCGGTTTACGAATAAATTTCTACAGTCGCAGTCGCAGTCGCAGTCGCAGTCGTTGTCTTATCACAACAAACCATTCGTTTAAAAATTAAACAAACGTTTAAAATCGAGCGCAAATTATTTGTGTAATTATTTCACACGCCGATGAAGTCGGCAATTTTAATTAAGTTTTGGTTCGGTTGGCGCTGCGTTGATTTTAAGCACGCGTAACGAAGCTCGGATTTTTATTTTTATTTAGGTATTCCTCGGCTTTTCTTATATATACATATATTTTTCTACTCTTTTTTTTGTTTTTTGTTTTTTTCGTCGACGACGCGGACTACTCGGGATTCGGTATTGGGGGAAAAAAAAAGAAAAGAGAAATTATACGAAGAGTAGAATTAAGAATTAGAAAAGGGATTTATAGCGACTCTTTTCCATTTACCTATTTATTTAATTCCGAAAGAAGCGTACTGGAATGGAAGCGGAATGGAAGAGGTTTTAAATCGAATTACACCGAATGATTCGAGATAGATACGATTGTTTCGATTTGCAATATTACGTACTCGTGTATTTATATTTTCACTCGGATATTCGAATACATACTTATTATGTAAGTATATAAGTGACGTGGCATCCTTTACACCATATTTCTTACACTTATTGATAAAAATCTGATCGAGTGAAAGGAGTATTTTTATTTATTATTTGCTAAATAAAGCGAAAAGGGATCAAGTTATTTATTCACCTTCGATAAGTATCTCCCATACGCGTATTTAGCTTTTTTAAGCAACTCGACTGCGTTTTTAAATCACTTTAAAAACGATCCGGGTTAAAATTTCGGGCTTCAGTGATGTATGTAGGCAATATACACGACATGCGGTGACATACGTCGCAGATTGATGGAGCTAAAAAGCTCTCTAACTATGACCGCGCGCGTTTCACTGAAAAGAAATTCCAGGTAATGGTTGATTCTTAATCCCTACGATGATGTCACTGCCAAGTGTCACGACGCGACGTCGTGTATAATGTATTACCGCCGGCCTATTCATATCCTTAGTTGAGTTGGATTTTGGGTATCTGCGATAAGTAGGTATGCGTATACCATTTATGCATTTACGCATACGTCACTTGTATAGGTTTAATCTGTATAATTCGTTTAAAATCGAGAGAATTTTACGAGAGCTCAGTTAACGTTCTTTACTAATGTGAGAACCAGCAACCGTATACGGTTGAAAATTGGAAATCATAATGATATCAATTTGGTGTGAGGAAAATATGTTATGTCCGGCCGATTGCAAGAAGCAGATTTAAATTTTTTGCTAGAAAAAAATTGTGACAGGGATGGGTGGCTGACAAACAAGGATACAAGCGAAACGCTTATAGAATGTTTATTGATATATATATACTTAGTGTCCTATATTAACTTATTAGAGATAGGTCAACCTATAACACGTGTCTGTAGAATGGTTTGCATAATCAACAATTGAAAGGGCTCTATGATGGCAATTATGAGAAGGCAGCATCAACCCAAAAATCGCATTTAAACTTTTGATCTATTCTTGCGTAAAATTGAACGCAGAATCCAATGAAACCATTGCCAATACTTTGAGTGGGTTAAAATTTGCTGAAAAGTGAAATGGATTCTCTATGTCAATGAAAACCAGACTATTACAGTCTATCAACCTATGACGGATGAGCGGGAAGGCAGTGGTGTGACATCCATGTAAGCAGTATCTGGAAAAAATTGCTGCTAATATATTTATTATTTTAAAAATGTAAAACAAGACTTGTCAATTCATTTTATTCGTGTAGTAAGCAATAGACGTCTTGCTTACAACGCGGGATAACGAACATTGCCCCTACTACTATATCTTGTAGAATTGTAGGTATTGGTGGGTGTTGGTGGGAGCGAGAGTGGGAATACGCTAAGTGGTAGAAACACGTTTGTGTAGCATTCGTCGAAATGCTTATGTATCGATAAATGGTTCAATACTACGCTAACATGAGTTTGATCAATACAACAACCAATTTTTCTAAAACTTTTTATATACCTAATGAAATCCTGAACACATTCTTAAAATAAATCATGCTTATTGATTTTGGTACTTCAGTTAATAATAAATAATATTTAATTAAATTTGAACAGAAGCAAAATTGATTCTGTAGGTACTGGCAAGTGTTAGCAGGAACGAGAAAGGGAATGTGCCAAGTGGTGCATACAGGTTGGTGTGAGCATTTGCCGAATTGCTTATGCACTAATAAATGGCTCAATGCTACATTAAGATTGAGTTGAAATTTAAATAAAATTTTTTTCAATATTTATATTGCTTATAGTTAATTTTACCTCACGCCACGCTACTGGGGGAAGGGGATATCAACAAAATCCGTTTTGAGGCCCTGAAAGACCCTCGAAAACTGAAAAAAGAAATATGGAAAATAAGCTTCGTTTGGTGGCAGATTTGATATTCTAGAGTGGTATTGACTTCTAGTCAAAATTTAGTTATTCCCAAATTTGTGTGAGCACGTGCTTAGGGACTAAAATCGCAAAAATTATTTCCTTTCAGACTAATCGATAGATAATCCATAGATGCGTAACATATTCAAAAATCAGCTTCCTAGATCAATTAGAAGAAGAAGATAGTGAGCGGGTTTCTTCCTGTTGACCTTGAAAAAGGGATGTTCCTTCCCTATCTCCCCTCCAAATTGAGCTAGGAAGTTAAAATTTGGTATGTATACTTAGTGGGCGCCATAGATATGCATTTTGAGGGTTCCGAATTTTCAGACCCATTGAACCATCGCACAGCCCCGAAAATGTGTGTGTGTGTGTTTTTTTTTAATATTTTGAGCTTGTTCCTCGCATAACTACCCTTCAAATTGAGGAGGGAATTTCTGAAAAAATTTCTGAGAAAAAAAAACTTTTTTGATTTTTTGAAAGTTTTGAACTGTAGGTCTGTTTTGCAAGTTGAAGAAATCGAGTTGGAGGGCTAAAATTTTTTTCACATATGAATGTTGAATGTTTTTGTTTATTTCTTCCCACTCGTTCAATGAAATTTTTTTTTCAAAATTTTGGTAACATAATAACCGCTTTTGTTCCCCTACACATTAGAATTAGTATTAATTTCCTAGCATAAATACCTGTTTCATTGTTCCTTATGATTTTTTTTTTATAACAAGGGAGGAATAAAAGTGAAAGAGGAAGTGGCTCTTGTAGTTAAAAATTTTTCGACCCTCTCAACAGTGTTCCATAATAATATTCAAAATCTACCTGCCTTGGCCATAGGGTAAATACCTTTGACGTTTGACCAATGACTATTCGTATGAATTTTTTGTTGGTTGAAAATTAAAACTCTCATAAGAGCCCCTGCCTCTTAAATTTTACAACTTTAGTTTTTAAGTAAATGAGTAATTTCACAAGAGCAATTTATTAATTAATCTGTTTTTAGTGTAGAGGAGAGACTGTTTCGATTCTTTGTTCTAGATTATCGTGAAAAATTTGAAACTCGTAGGAGAGAGAAACAAGGGTATTAGAAGAAGGTCAAAAATATTGCCAAAATAATACCAACAAAACATGCCAAGAAATGAGATCTCAGGGAAAAAATATTTTTGAAAAAATTTTCATCTCCTCTAATCCATTTTTATGAATTTTTTGCATACAAATATATTGAAAATATTTTCCAAATCGAAAGGTTACCAGCGAAAAGCTGGTTGGTGATTCTACTTTTTTTTTTTTATTGATTTCGTTCAGGAAAAATTCGCGTTTTCAAGCCGAAAATAAACATTCTAAAAATTAACTTTTGTATAAAAAAGAAAAACTTGTAGAAAAACAGTTGGTAAAATTTGTTTTTTAAATGTTATTATTAGAATAAGGTAAAAACCGTCTGAATGCTTTTCTTCGTTCAATCAAAACCTCGAAAAGAACAAAACGTAAGAAAATTTAAATTCCGACGATTTTTTTTGTTCTGGTCAAGAAATAGAGAGGCATTTGATTGCTCATTTTTAATCAAGGTCGTCTACAGAAGCGTTCGCTCTGTTGTTGTTACGGCGAAGCAGAAAAATTAATTCGCGAGACCTTTTCATCTTACGTCATCCATTGAATAGCAAAAAATTTGTTACGCATTGAACGAAATAAATTCCTCGCTTTTTTCGTTTTTTTTTCTTTTTTTTTTAATTGCTCGAGAGCCAAATTTTCACATTTTATCGATCTTTTTCAAACCCTCGAGAAATTTTCAAACTATAAAAGTCTTTTTATTTTACGTCATTTAAACGAAGCATTTGTTAGCGGTGTTTATCAAAAAAAGAAATTTTCGCATGTTTCGTTTGGTTAAAATTTTCAACCATTTGATTGCGACAAATGTACCATAAGTTTCGTGTCCGCATAAAAATTTTTTCCGCGTTAGAAAGTTGCTAACCTAAAATAAATATTTTTCACATCGTAAAACGATACGTTTAACTTTTGAACTTGAATTGGTTATTTTATTAGAAAAATTTCTACCACAGAAATTTTCCCTGTCGTGGTACGCGGTGGCGACGGCGGCGAGGTAATAAAAACGTATACTTCGGTGTTGTTTTTGATGTGTTTTTTTGTATTTTCTCTCCCTTTTTTTTTCTTTTTTTTTTTTTTTTATTACATTTAGCAGGCAGTTTTTCCATTCCACTAGTCTCGCTCGTCTCGTTGTTCGAGTCGAATCAAAAGTAATAAATTTTCGAGTAAAATTTTCGCGAAATTAAAAAATAAATTTTTTCAAAAGTTTACAAGATTTGTTCGGCTGCTCAACTCTCTTATCTGCGTAGAAAATGTTATAACGAAAAAATAAACTACGTTTAAATTTTTCATTAATGTTTTATCAATTTAATATTATACGTCATGGTATAAAAAATTACACGAAAAAACCTTTAAAAACGGGTTTCGTAATAGCGTTTATTTTATCTTTGCGCTTTCGCTAACATAAAAATGTCGATAATTGTAAAACACGAAAAAGTTTTTAAATAGTTTTCACAATTACCATCTAAAGAAGACTCCCTAGTATTTTTTTGCTGCGATGTAAAAAAAAAAATATATATATATAATTCGAACGTATTTTTTTTTCATGCTTTCTTCTTTTTTTTTTTTCATCATTTTGAATTACAACTTTTAGCTTCGGTTAAATGACTCGATAAGATTTTCCAACTTGATAATACCTTCAGCTCGGTACGTTTATGTTCGCGAAAAAGTACTCGTAGGTAAGTACATACAAAGGTACAGGTATATAGTACAAAAAGGAGGGGGGAAAAAACCATCCAAAATACTAATTATAATGCTGCGAGGGGAGGGCGCGGGCGTAGCTACGTCCGCGTCCTATGTTTTCCACTGTTATCTGCTTACACAATGGTATTGTCATGCAAATTTCATAGTAATTTTACTAACTTATTCTCTTTGTGTGGAGAAATTGAAAATTTTCCGCTAAGTATATTTTTACTCCATATATCGCCGCGGTACAGGTATAGCAAGGTGATAGCTAGACCTACTTCTTTACCTATTTACGTTCGAATGATGATACAAGTATGGTACATACATAAGAGCAAGCATCATCACGAGACAGGATAAGGTGAAAAAGCGTAAATTTTCAAGGTAGCTACTACGTTGATTAAACGTGTTGGGTGTTGAAATACTTTTGACACGAGCCATTTTGAGCTTTTCAACTTGGTCGTCGCTGTTTCGTATTTCGCTGACAATGTTCTTTTAACGAATCAACAGAGTTGTACGAAAAGCTACGCATCGGAAATTAAATGAATAAAAGTGCTCGACTGTGGCGTGGCGTGGCGTGGCGTGGCGGAAACTAAATTATATTAGTTTCGTTTATATATTCGTTGAATTAAAAGAAAGCGCCCAAATTACTTAAAGATTTTGTTTCAAATGACAGCTCGTTTTCCCCTTTTCGTTCTCTACACAATTAATGAACTAACCAACCGCACGACTTTCGTGCTCGTTTCTGGCGTATCTGTAACTGGTAAACTGTTGATAGGATTTACAAAAATTCAACCTATCGTTTCCGATAACCCGTCCTCTATATGTTTAAAACTACACCTATCTTGTATGTAAGTTGCTGGCGAAATATATTTTCGTTAAAATCGAGTTTAAAATATTCGAGTTTATCGAAAAAAGTGACCTTTCATTCGTGTATATACGTGTAAGCAAAAAATATTATACAACTATTGGACATATCATCGATTTTGTTCTGATATAATTTCCGTTCAAGGGAGTTTATTATCGTTTCTGCGTCGACGAGTTTTATAATTGTATGTAAATATTTCGTAGATGTTATTTTTTTTCCCAGTCAAGATTGACGTTTGATATAGATTACGGAAATTTGTTGTTTTCATCATTAACGTGGGGTGTTTTCATTCAAGTAAGATATTAAGTGTTTCAATTTCTACGAAGGGATAGAAGGTAGAATATTATAATAATTTATAAAAGCACGTAAGCTATCTTTCTCTCAATAGAATTTTCAAGTAATCGCGTTTCAATATTATTATTTTTTAAATACAATATTACGTAACCATTGACGCCGCGTCGATTGTCAAAATTTTCTGTATAATACCTATCCTGGGAGGGGGAGGGAGGGGAAGGAAAGGAAGGAAGGTGGGAAAGAGTGAAGAGTACGAATATCTTGAAATGTTGAAAGCATCAATAACCATACCACGAGTACCTGAATCCATTGATGGTCAGAAAACTGACAAGGAAAACTATCGAAACTCAGCCCCTTCAATTCGAAAGAAAAGAGTCTTTCCTAATGAAGGTCAAAAACCGCCTCTGACCCAAAATCGATCAAACTTGAACTAAAATGTTACTCATGGTCTAAAAACAGCCCAAAAATTTTCATGACCTACGCCTACCCGTTTCGGAATTATCGTCTCCAACTTTCGAAATTTCAACACGTGATATCTGTGGAAAGGAAGGGTAAAAACTTTTAAAATTTTCACAAATCATGCATCTCGCTGACTATTCGGAATGAAATTTTTTTGAAAATTTTCCGTTCACATTTTCCCTATTTTTTTTCATGTTGAAATTTTCAAAAAAAATGTTTGCTGGAAATTTTTTTATTATCTTTGTTGGATGGTCATCCATCATATAATTCGCTAAAATTCGAGAAATACACTTCAGGACTTGAAATTTTGTAAATGGAGTTTTTTTTTAATACGTACTTTCAATTTATTCCTGTATTGACGGAAAATTTTGCTTTGAGTTGGGATACCTTCCTTATTAATTATGAAAAAGTAGTGAAAAACGTGTGTTATTCTTGTTTTGATTTTTTTTTTCAAGTATATTACACGCAATTTTTGAGCCCCCAAAAAAGTTTATGTGATAGATGACCACCTAAAAAATATAATAAAAAAATTTCCAGCCGCGAGTCCCATTCAAAATTTTTTTAATTTTTTTTTGAAAAGTTCAACATGAAAAAAAATTTAGAAAATGTGAACCAAAAATTTTCAAAAAAATCTCATTCGTAGTACTTAGCAAGATGTATGATTTGTGAAAATCTCACAACTTTTCATCCTCCCTTTCTAGAGATATTGTGTGTTTGAAATTTCGACATTTGGAGGCGATAATTCAGGAAGGGGTGGGTGTCGGAGATCAAAGATCATCAGTAAAATTTTGGATCAAGTTTGATCGATTTTGAATTGCGGGCCATTTTTGAACCTTATTAGTAAAGGCTCGCATTTTTTAATGATTGAATATCCTTTTTTTTTTACAAAATTTCCGCCCTCGCTTCGTTCAGGCTTACATACTTTTTCACAAAATAATTATGTTTTTAAAAATTGCGAGCACTGAAAATTCTGATCCATCTGTGAGGTGGATTAATGCTAAATAAAGTTTATCAAGGCTGTTTATTTAAAGCAGTAACTTTTTTTTTTATTGTAATGTGCTCATTTTTGAGCTTCTCTTTTCAAAATTTTTGCAAAATTTTTACCCTCATTTTGCTTCGGCATGGAGCAATATTTTTCTCGCATGTTTTGTTATAAAGCTGAAAAAAAATGTACATACCTAATTTCAATTTCCTAGCTCAATTTGGAGGGGAGTTACACGAGGAACAAACTTAAAAAATGAGAAAAACCTATCAAATGGGGCTGCGAGTGGGTGCAATAGAGGTAAAAAGTCGGCATTTTCAAAAGGCACTTTTAGGGCCCTTACTCAATGTACATACCAAATTTAAATTTCCTAGCTCACTTTGATGGGAAGATAAAGGAGCAACAGCTCTTTTCCAAGGTTAAAAAGGATGAAAGCCCCTATATCTTCCCCCCTAATTGACCTGGGAGGTTGATTTTTGGATATGTGATACAATATTTGATTCTCCGTCGATTTGTTTAAAAAAGGACAATTTTTGCATTTTTGACTCCTCAACACCCCTTCCCCCAAATTGGGGCATAACTGAATTTTGACCCGGGTTCATCCCCACTCATATATATCTAATCCATCGCTAAACTGAGCCGATTGACCGAATTAGAGCGATTTTGATCGGTATCGAGCGTAGTAAACGATTTTAAGGTTCGGAATAAATAAAATAAACATAAATATCTGGCATGGTTAAAAATCGTCTTAGAAATTTGTTGATATCCCCCCTCCCTTCATTTGCTGTTGGTCGATAGACTGTAATAGCTTGGTTTCCATTGACAATATGATATAGAAAATCAGGCTAAAAAGGAAATAGGTGAACCCGTCTCCCTCCACGGTGTGTAAGTGTCGAATTGGAACGTTTTCGGTCGATACCGAGAGGAGTAAATGATTTTTAGGATGGGGGGGGGAGAGGAGGAGGATATAATAAAATAACTAAAAATAAATACTTGACATGACTAAAAATCTTCTTAATGGTGTTCTAGGAGACCCCCAAAATGGATTTTATTGATATTCCGTTGGTTTTCATCGGCAATATGACATAGAAAATCTGGCTAAAAAAATTAAAAATTAATTTTTAATTTTTTACAGAAATGAATTTAGGTGTCTGATACTTCAATATACTGAGTTGATCACTAATCAAAGCCTGTTTAGTGAAAAAAAGCTGGTTAGTTAAAAATTACCCAAATCACATCGAGGATGAGAGGAACGATGTGGACAAAAATTACATTTTTTTGGAAAAATGTTCAGAAATGAGTTCGAAGAAATAACGTAGGAGCGTAAAAATTCGCACAGCAGGGCCCGCAATCGCTCTCATCGGTCCTGTGCCGACAAAAATTCCTACCAAATATAGGCCCGATTCAGTGCTGGACAATGCAGTAAAATAAAATTTATAAAAATTATTTCACGAATTGAATTTTACTCGTAACTCAACGTGCGCAAAGATAAAAATGAAAAATTTACATCACCGATACTTGGTACATAACTACTACGTACGCTGGTAAAACTACAAAATGAGAGCAAAAAAAGACTGCGTAAAATCTGTCTACGTGGAAAAATGGCAACAATGCGCGTACATTTTGCGCTCACCTATATTACGAATTTAAGTCACAGGCCGAGCAGGTTTATAACTACTTGAAGGCTTATACTTTTAGCATAAAGAAAAGCGATACTTTTAGCCCATTTGTTGGCATAAAAAAATAAGCTAAAAGTATATTACATAACGATACGTGTTCATGAATACGCAGGGAGAAAAACTATAACGGCTTTTTCCATATAACGCACATATAGCGAAACTTATTACCGAAGAAACAAAATAATTTAAATTTTTCTACCTGCGCTTTTATCGACTAGGGAATTTTTTCGGTAAAAAAAAAAAAAAAAATAGAGAAAAAGAAGAAGCAAAAGTTACCTTTTTTTTTTTTTGCAAAACTGGATACGACACGTTGTCATCGTAAATTTGATTTCAAATACTGTCGCTAGATTTTTGCTGTTGTTGTTGTTGTTGTTGTTGAAGAACCTTTTGAAATATCTACACCCCAAACGTTTGGCATGGTATGGCATGGCATGGCATGGCTTGCGAAATACTCGTATGTACACGAACGAGTTATTCAACAATTTATTTATTCTATTTTACAAAGTCGACTCAAATTCATCGGCTATTAAGCGACCTACGAATATCTCGCGGGAGTTGCTGTTTCGTGTACGTACGCGGGATCAACAATCTCATTTCGCATTGGAAATTTATCTTAACCTCTGGACCCTGTGTACCTAGACCTATACGTATGTGTATGTAGTATGTACTGTGTAGCTGTGTAGCTATGTAGCTATGTAGCTATGTACAACGATGCCGAGTACGCTGGGTACGTGCTGGCGCTTGTTGTGTGAGCGTTTTTTAATTTCATACCGTGAATCGTATAGTTGATACGTTCTACTTCTACGTATACGTATACGTATACGAGCTTCTCTTAACGTTATATTTACCAGAATAAAGAATTGCATATTTACATTTATATTATAACGATGACAGGCAAGCGAGGCTTTTGCTTGCACTTTTGAAATGGCGGTACGACCGACGAGGTGATTAATCTCGTACCTGGTATTGTACGTAGATGGTACGTGGTACCTGCACCTTACTGTTATTCGAATTGATATCAAATCTCCGGTGTTTTTTTTCTTTTTTTTTTTTTTTTGGGCCACACTCGACGCCAAGATTTTTATTCGAATTGATATCAAAATTCCGGTGTTTTTTTTTTTTTTTTTTTTTTTTTTGTGCCACACTCGACGCCAAGATTTTTCAACAATCTTTTATTTATCGTCGACGACACTTTTTCAAAACGTCGAAAGAGAACCTGTTGTTGAATCATGTCACCTTTTTCGGCCGGATTGGCTTTTAAGGTGACTTTTTTCTTTTTTCAAAATATTTCCTGCTGCTGCTGCTGCTGCTGCTGCTACAGCTACCTATTGCTGGATGTAGCCGAGAAAAGTACACACATTAACAATCCTCAATGATGGATTGCTTCCACGTATTAATATTATAAGGTAAATAATAGGGTCATGGTTGCGTCATATAAGGTATGATTAATTGTTCAAAAACCCAGCTCAGCCAAAGTTCAAGGTCTTTATTGTTTGTATGGGGAAGCTGTCTTCTTTAGACGTAAACCGATCTGTTTAAATTGTTCTAGTCTATGAGCATCGAAACGCCACGCTGCTGGCTTCTTGCTGTGTGAGTTTTGTTTTTCATCGAGCACCCATACAGCATACGTATGTATCTTATACCTATAGTGCTTCATTAATCGAATACTCTCGAGCAGTGTGTAGTAATTTTCATGAAGAAAATTTCACCTTAATGCGAATATCGTTATTTTATCAATTATTATTGCGTACAGACGGTCTCATACTTCAGGATTTTTTTTTTTACGTTAGTGATTGTTTTGAAATGTAAAATATTATTTTGATTTATTTAGTGGGACTACTTTATCCGCTTGTGCATTTTTGAACACAAATGAATTTCTCAGCAGATTTTGACTGTTTCTTTTGCACTCAACGCAGATAAAATTCGTAGTGTATCCCATAATAAAGCATTACTGCGAATTCTCTACAAAAATGCATCTTACCTATAATTCGTCCAATGAAATATCACTCCCTAACAAAATACACAGTAAATTTCTTACCCGAACTTCTCCCTTTTTATTTCCTTACTAAGTGTATTATCTTCTAATGATAGAATTGTGAAAATTGGTATGGTTAGTACGAAAAAAAATTGAAAATTTTTGAGAATGAAAGACACTCGATCAGAGGCGGATTAAGTTTTTTTCTGCTCGAAGCTTACCACTTAATCCCCCCCCCCCCCATTTTAGAAGCTTCATACCATAGTTACTGCTAAGAATTTTTTAAACTATTTATTAAAAAATATGATAAATATAGGTATTACAGGTGCTACACTACGTATAAAAATGTTTAAACATGGACGCACCCGGAAATTTTTCCAAGGGGGGGGGGGTCAACTGTTTCAACCCTACAAAATGCATTTTCTGTAAGCTGTGTTTTAAATTTCGAAGGTTAAACGTAAAATACCGAGCGTAGCGAGGGCGAAATTTTCAAAAATTTGTATTTTTAAGCCCTAAAATGCATTTTTTAGAGGTTGGGGCTCAAATTTTGAAGTTTCATTACGATAGTGTTGGGTTTTCAGTGATTTTTTTGGTTATTAAATTCGTTGTAGATGTAACAAAACCTTCAATCTTTTCACTCTTCAGGGGGAGACGCTATAGCCCCGGTAACTCCCTTGTTGGGTGCGTCACTGGTTTAAACGTCGTTTTGAGATAATAATTGAATAGTAAGTCTTAAGAATTAGAAAATTGCTTTAAAAATTCGGTTACGGCGGATGAGGGAAGGAACATCAACAGAATCCTTTTTGAAGTCCTAGAAGACCATTGCAATTATTTTTGACCATGTCAGATATTTATTTTTATTTTTTTTTATTCCCCCCCCCCCTTCCCGAAATTATTTTCTTAGTTCGATACCGACCAAAATCGATCAAATTTCGTAAATAGACTTAGTTTGATGGAAAATTTGATATTCTGGAGTAAGGTGGACATCGGGTCAAAATTCACTTATGCTCAAATTTGGGGAAGGGGGTACTGAGCGGCAAAAATTTGTAAAAATTTTTCGTTTTTGAGCCAAACGATAGAGAATCCAAAAATTGTATAACATATACAAAAATCAATTTTCCAAGTCAGTTAGAAAGTGAGATATGAGGGGATTGAAAAATTTTAAAAATGGGTGGGGGGTGAAGAAGTCATGGCTGAAATTGTTTTTAAAAATTTAATCATATATTTTTTTGAGGTGCTCAAAGGAGGGAGGGGGTGTGCAAAAAACTCAAAAAAATTAAAAACTCAATAAACCAATATGATATGAATATTGCAACGATATTGAATTTGATATAACGCTATCTCTGAGCGAGTATTCATTTTTTCCACGAGCTGCGCGTGGAAAGGCAAACTTTGATGGATAATACAAAATTGTGGGCATATACGGCCGTATTACAGGGATCGAGGCCAGGGAAACGGGCCAAACACATTTTGGAGCGGTTTTATATCAAAACTAGCATTTTGGATGAGTTGTTCCTTTCGGGGGTTTCGACTTTTTAATGTCATTGCACTCCCTCACGGACCCAAAAATGTAGTTTTTTGGTTCTTTTTTCGTATTGCGAGGAGCCGTAATAAAACAAGGACACGAGCTGCGGTTCATTTCTTGTATATGAATCTGGCATGCGGATTGAGCGGGGTTCTAAATGTGACCTTTGATTGATTGAATTATGTACCTTAAAATCATTTTCTACCTCTACCGCTGATTAGGAAAAATTATCATCTAACCATGCTGTTCCTTTAAATCTACACAATTTTGAATGTTTCGCGAAAATTAGGCTGAAACAGCATCGATCGGTTTAAAAACGAAAACTTTTTTATATTTTAGCTCCTCAGCATCCCATCACCAAATTTGGGCGCAACTGAATTTTAATCCCAGATCATTTTCACTCAAACTGTACGTATTAATTCGCTACTAATCTAAGCCTACCGCTTAATGACCAATTTTAATCGGTATGGAACCGAACGAGTGGCTATTGGTTTCGAAGAGAAGGAGGAGGAGAAGGAGGGAGTATAAAAAATAATAAAGATCTGATATGAACAAATTTTCATTAATAATATGATACAGAAAATCAGGCTAAAAGGTAAGAAACCTTTAAAAACATTTCTTCTCAGCTTTTGTTCTATATTTTAAATTAAATATTATTAATTAAATTTATATCAATGTATAAAAAAGTAACAACGAAAAAATTCGAGAAAGCTGTCTTTTTTCGTTTGATCATGATCATTAGCTTGATTTTCTAGGCCATACTGTCAATGAAAACCAGGCTATTACGAACGATGTATCACTTAAATTCATTTTAGGTTCCTAGGAGACCATTGAAACCATTTTAACCATTTTTGTTCATGTCTGATATTTTCTTCTTTCTATTTTTTCATTTTTTATTTTTACTCCAATACTAAAAAATCATTTGCTCAATTCAATACTGACCAGAATCGAAGAAATTTAGGCAGTAGACTTTCAACATAGAAACGATCTTAACACAAAATTCAGTTATGCCCAAATTTGCAGGAGCGGATACTGAGAGACTAAAATGATAAAAATTATTTCCTTTTGAACTAATTAATAGAGAACTGAAAGTTGTATAATATATCCAAAAATCAGCTTCTTACGTCAATTAGAAGGGAAGAAATGAAGGTTTTTCTCTTTTTTTATTTTGAAGATTGGTTGTTCCACGAATATCTCCCTTCCAAATTAAGGTAAGGGTTGAAATTGAGCATGTACCTATATTTATAAGAGGCTATAGATGTGCCTGGGGGAGGGGGGAAGGGGTTAACTATGCAACCAAGTTGTACCATCTCACAGACCCAAAAATGCACTTTTTTTTCGATTTTCTTTATTTTTTTAACATAACTCTCCTCCAAATTGAGTTAGGAGGTTGAAGTTTGGTAGTTGACAAATGACATGCTTTTTGGTAGGTTTTATCAATTCATTCCAATATCTACCTGTATCAGTCTCAAAAAGCAACGCATTACGATGTTTTTTTTTTTTCGAATTGTGTCCTCTGCATAAAAAAAATTAGTATCTGCTGCTCCCCTCCAACTCCAAAAGTTAGATTTCTCTCCGAGAATTTTTTTTCGCTATAGTACTTATTTACATGGATAGCGGTTTGTTGAAAATTCTGGCAATAACTACAAATGAAGTGATTACTATGGACTCTGAAGTACGCCAGTCTAACTCTGGCTACTGTTTTTTTTTATCCTGATTTCATTTTTCAGATTGTCAAAGAAAATCAGCCTATTACACAGCATCAACGTATAGCAGATAGGAATGGAAGGAGAGGAAGAGTGGTTAAAAAATTCGTTTCAGGGCCCTATAAAACCGCCGAAATAATTTTTTAGCATGCCAAATGTATTTTTTTATTCCATTCCCTCCTGTTGTGAAAACAAAAATAATTCACTCGACCTTGAACCGAAATTCAGTCTCGTCCAAAATCTGAGGAAAAGGCGGAACGTTGTACACATCTAAAAATTGGTTTTCTACAACTCTCGCGTTAAATAGAATTTCTGAAGATATGAAGAGTTTCACCGTTTTTTGACGCTGAAAATAGTTTATCTAGCGGCTGTCGCACTGAAAAATTAAGGTACTGTGCTTAGAGGGTCTTAGATGCGTATTTTCGGCTGTTTTGACTTTTCAGTCACATTGTATCCGTTTAAAGGCCGAAAAAAAAAATTAATTTTAAGACTATTTCTGCAATTTTTTGTGTTTGTTTAACGTTTTTCTCTACCTCAAATTGAGCCGTAAGATTTCAACCCGGCATATACGATTTTGTGAGGGTCCAGACGCGCCTCAAAATTACCATATTTTAAATAAAAATATACCGATACGGCGATTAAATTCGTCACCATTAATTCGTATCATTACATTCCCAAGTATTCTTCTTTCAAACGTAATGTAACGAGCAATTCTTCGAAATCGTCGGGTTAAAAAAAAAATTTCGGATACAGTAAAGAATTGCGCATTTGTAAGAAAGATTTTCCGAACAGTTATAAGCCGTATTATCGACGGTCTACTTGAAAATATCGCTTATACGCGTCGACGTGATTTTAATTAAAAAACAAACATTTTCCGGTTTACGAACAAATTGAAAAAGATGAGTTATAACGAAAGGGATTCTTCTCGTTCTTGGATTCGCGTACATTTACGACGAGTAATCCGTCGTCGTAGTCGTCATCATCATCACAGTCGCAGTCGCAGTCGTAGTCTCGTAGCCGGTCTTCGTCTTCCGCTCACCTACTCCATCTATTTGTCTTGTTCGTACTGCGGAGCTGAGGTTAGCAACGAGTTCATAGAAAGAGATGTAGTAGCGAAGGGAGGGCGGGTTGGGGGGGGGGGTGGAGACGTATCATGTGTGATTTTTTTTCTTCTTCTACGATATACGCGCCGGCCATTCTCATCGAAGAACTTGGCTCGAACGATTTACTTATTTATCAACGTCAATTGCAACGTTGCATTAAGACCTACTTCTAATTACACGAAACAACGAAAACAAAGTAAAATTATAATGGAAAATTGACGATTTTACACTAAGGCTTAAAATTAATGAATGGTTGAATGAATGAACGAATAAACACATTTCGCACAAGATAATGGTATTACTGTAGAACGGTTTCCATGACAACTAATACCATATGACTAGTTCTGAAGTAAGTTCAGTTCATGGTGATAAATTAGACTTTGGCCGCCTCTGAAAATGCTTCAAACGTATGGAGTGGTATTTCTGTTGGATTGTGTGTATTATTATGTTTTCGCCTTTCGCTTCGTTCGCCTTTTATATGTATAATATACATACATACATACATACATACATACATATCATACATATGAAGTAATACCTCGCTACTTCTTCCTCCTTCCTCCTTTCTCCTTCGCCTCCAGCGCAATCTTTTGATGCGTGCGTTCTTTCCAAGCTCTCGACGATTGTCGAAAATTTTAATTTTTACCCTGGCGCCCCATCTCGACCACCGATAGAAGGAAAGAGATGCTCCAGCTAACACACAAATGCAAATAATCATCGGAATTACATTCTTAGATTTCGTCTTTATTACCTCTTCGTTTGCGATGGTAAAAACCATAAAAGGCACTATGAAAATTCTCCGCAGCATTCCGGATTTATCCGTAGACGCGTTTTGTGTCGTATGGTTTTTGATTTGCCTTCTTCTTCTTCTTTTTTTTTTTTTTTTTGGTTTTCGCCATAGTGCAAGGTTTCGATATTTTTACGCGGTTATCAAATTAGGAATGAATTTTTTTTTTCGGATTTTACGCAAAACTACCGAATCTAGCTTATTACAGAATTTTAAAGTATTGTATTTTCCCGATCAAAATCAAAAAGTTTATTCAGCACCAAGGTTACGATGTTTTTCTCCCCAAAAAAATATCTACCTTTGTTATCAACTGCGAATTTTTTTAACCTGATTTTCTTATGAAAATTCATACCGCAAAGGGTAGCGATATTTATTAATGTTTTTCTTAGAAATGTAAAAATATTGTAATTTGTTTTTTAAAATTTATATCCACACCTTCTTCCTTTTGTTCGGTTTCATTTTAAATCACTCTCAAATTCTCTACTTTATGACTTGAAATCATACATTTTTTCCTCGTCTAAATGATGAAATCAACTGATCACATAAAATGTTAATAAAATTGCATACTCAGTTTGCCGTAAATAAGACTAATACTTTTTTGTAAGTTGCGCGTTAAATGTTAATGAAGTTGCATACTCAGTTTGCCGTAAATAAGACTAATATTTTTTTAATAAGTTTATAATAGCGAAATAGTTCTTTAGATGTTTCAAAGTGTCTTAGCTCAATACTGATTAAAATCGCTGAAATTTGGATACTAACATTGCTTCAGAGCTGGATTAAAAAGACAATAGATGGAATCACCTGAAGTCAAATTTTAAACCGGTATAAACTTTTCAGGTTTTAACCCGATCAAAATTTACGGAAAGCAAAAATTTTGTGCATAAGTACTGTGAAGTATGTATTTCAATATCCCCGAACTTCCTTAAAATCCTTATATATTTTTCCCCCTTGGTGGGGGAGGGGAGGAAGTACAAAATTTGTTTTTTTTTTTGGCAATTACTCCTTAAATAATGCACTTACGAGAAAAAATGTAAAAACAAAGGAGCTAGGGTGTTGTGAAAAAAAATCATTTTCGAAAATCTTCCATTGACACGAACAATCTTGAAAAATCTGCTTCATTCACTTTTAGCAGCATTTTCCATGCTTAGTAGTTCCCACTATTATGTAAAACAAGAAAAATGTTGGACTGCGCCCTTTTCTCATCATGAAGGGGGAGGGCGTGCCCTTCAAATAGTTGCAACTTTCTCAACGAATAAGTCCGTAATGGTAGACAATTCGAAAAATTAGTTCAAACGAAAGTTGTAGAGCTTTAAAAGGCAAACATTTTCGTTCTTTTACTTTTTTTCTAGGTGATTATGGGCTAGAGCTATGGCGAAAAGAAAAAAAATGACACTTGAAAATTCCTCTTGAAATGAGTTAGGTATAAAATCCAGTGCGCCAAAAATTGAATTAGTCCAATATCGGAGGTTGTGCGGTTGTAGAATTCGATTTTGACAACCATTTGAGTGTTGGATCCAAATTGAGCTTCTGAAAGGGAGGTTCAAAACCCAAGATTTGCCAAATTTTGGAGAGTTTTTAGCTTTAGAACCCAAATTAAGCCCCAAACGGGATGTTGAAATTTTAAAATTTTATAAAATGCACACAAATGGGTGTCAAACCAAAATTTGGCAGATTTTGGATTTTGAACCGTCCCTTTAGAAGCCCCTTAATTTGGGAATATTAAAATACAAAATTCGCAGTACCTATGTACAAAATTTCCGCTTTCTGTAGATTTTGATAGAGTTAGAAGTTTGAAATTTACCTTAATTGGAATTTCTATTTCTTTCATTATTAACAGTAAATTAATTAATATAGATAAATTTTCTTTTATTTTAATTCATAATTAAGTATTAATTTACATTAAAAGATAATTAAAAATATTATTGCAAATAATATTTTTCATCTTATTTAATTCAATTAATACAATTTATTTTAATTTCGAGTTTGAATTGTTTTTGAGCTAAAATGAGTGTACTATGAGTAGGGGAGGCAAAAATGAGTAAAAGTGCTTGAAACATGAACTATTTTTCCATAAATAGAGTTTTCCGAGAAATGATGAGAAAACGAGATTGTTTTCTTCCATGTTACTACTTTCTCAACGATTAAAGTAGAGTCACAGTCGTGAGAGGGTATTGATGGGGGGGGGGGTAAGGACTCACACCTTTAAAGTGAAAAAGCTGCGAGTTATTCGAAAAAATATAAAATTTGACATTCAATAGACTTTAAAAACTTTAAAGAATATTGGGAAAGATGCGTTGAGATGCACATTTTTGAGAAAATTTGGAGAGAGTTTGGCCCTAATTTTATGCCATTTTTGGATGCAACTTGCAAATTTTGTGCTGTTTTGTTGTCAAGAAATAGAAGATGAGGTAGTATTTCAAAGAAAATTTAAACTTGAACTTGAACTTGAACTTGAACTTGAACTTTAACTCTAGAGCACAGTTTGTGGACGCAATATTTTCGCTCTTGTTTCTCTTCCAGCCCTACTCTCTCAATTAATTTTAAGAATTAAAAATTTGTCATAAAAAGGGAGGAAAATGCATTAAACCAAAAATCTTGAATCAAGGAACATTAAAACTGCACTATTCATTAGCTTTTCCCAGCCTCATAGAGGTTTGTAGAACAAAATTCAACCCAAGTTTTATGGCTGAAAACGCATTCGGGAGCAAGTGGTTCAAATTTCCTCAGCACCTCCCAGGGAACCTCGGAAAATAAAGTAGTATAAAATTTAAAATTGGCGACACAAAATTTTATATAAGTTTCAAATTTGTAACCCATTTGGACGGCGCGATGAATAAGTGGAGCTTATAACTTGACTATATTGATTTGTTAGATTGAAATTTTCTTGAATCTTTGGGTTACATCAGTTCTATCGAAATCGACTTACGGATTTTAATTTGACCAGTGTGGACGTATCACTATGAAATAATTGCCGGAAAAACTTGTCGCTGTTTTAAAAGTTACAAAATTCAATTTATTTTCAAAGATCATATTTTTTTCGATTCTGCTTTATTGAAAAAGAACTAATTAATTCTTTTAGATTTGATAAATTTGAAAAATGAGAGTAAAAAAACGAAGTCGTGTCGTTTCGTTTCTATATAATTTCACTACGATATTTCTAGCGCAAAAAATGTCGATTCGAAGTTGTCAAATGTGTCTTAGAGAGATATACAAATTACAATGAAGAATTTAATTTCGCAAAATCGAGCTACTTTGTTGAGTGTGCAGCAAAAAAAAATCTTCATTCGAGGAGATCGTAAGTCATAAAACTAAATTAGGCGAAATTGCAAATTTCATCGGCCAAAATCATTGAACGATGTTAAAAATTCGCCAGAAAAAATTTTTCACTCCGGCGTCCATAATCTTTGCACTTTGGTACGCGTCATTTCTTGTTTTCATTTGAATTAAAATCTCGTCCGGTAATTTGGCGCATTTATTGTGCGTCACGTTTTCCAAGTTGTTGGAAAGGGGTCGAAATGTGAAAATCAAGGCGGAAATTTCGTTTCGCCTTGCATAAAGTACGAAATAATCATTTTTTAAGAGTGGTTTTTTGCTACATTTTTTTTTTTTTTTTTTTTTTACAGTGACTAGAAAAGTCGTGCTTTTTTTGTATGATTCTATTGATGAAGCACGTTTTTATATTTAAAGTATCCTCTCGAGAGAAGCATTTTATGCGCGTAATTTTTGTATAACGATTACCTATAAAAGGATGATCGGTTCTTTGTTTTTTTTCTTTTTTTTTTTTTTTTTCAGATGACAAGTGTTTTTCTAGCTATTTTCCGGTATTGTGAGTATATTTTCAGTGGTATAGTGTAGTATACCGTTTTCATGATGAATACGGTTACTTCGTATAGCATACGTTGTCGTCTCTCGCTCGCTGAAAATACTGCATATTTCTTAAATCAAATGCCATTCACGATTCGAGGCAAAAATTGTTCTGGTTTTTAAGGACAGCGATATGTGCCAAGTTGTCGATGTAATGGCCACTTGCACGAGTACTTCTTATTCGTAGATACCTACTCGTTCGTACCTCCCCATCTTTTTTTTTATACTTTTTTTTTATTTTTTGTGAGTAAGATTTGTAGTTCAAAGCAAGAACTTAATAACGTAGAAATAGCTAAGTAATCTGAAATATGTAATATTTTTCTCACTTCATGTCTCATAGTTTCATGCATCAATGTTTTTTCATGGCTGTTCCTTTTGTGTTTATTCTTATCTTTCTTGAAGGACAAATTTTTGTCGCAATTGAAAATATTCTTAACTACATACAAATGCTGATTTACGTTCGACAAAATTCTTTTAAAGAATTTCAATCAAGGAAATTGAGCTTCAAATTCTCAAGTCGGATACATTTCACGCGAAATATTAAACTCGGGGGCATTGCTTGAATTTAGTGTCTTGAGATTAATCAAGGCTTACTTGAAATACCTATCAACAAAGTTTAATGAATGCCAGTCTATTCTTAGTTCCTCACTGACTGATTTTTATCGATCAATTTATTTTTAAGAAGGCTATTACAATCCATGGGGAGAAGCATTATTGAAATCCGTTTTGGGCTTTTCTAAGATCATTAAAACTATTTTTGGAATGCCAGATGATTATTTTCATTGATATATTTTTTTCTCATCGAAAATTGGGATCATGTACTGTGGATTGGTCGCAGACTGAGAGAGGTGATCTTGAATGAAGTAAAAATTATTTGTTTTTAAGCCATTCGACAGAAAACAAACGGTTTTGTAACAAATCTAAAAGTTAAACCCTTACTTCAATTGGAAGGGAACATATGTGAGGGGGAAGGATGAACTCCCATCATTTGGCTACAAAAATGCTGCCCTCATTCTTACAGCCTCCAAAAAATATTTTCGGTTAGGTTAGGTTCGATTATTACAGTTTTTCGAACTTTTGCTACGCATACCTCTTCTCCGAATAGGGGTACAGGGATTAAAATTCGGCAAGCAGATCTAATAAAGGACCTGAACCCAAGACTTAGATGCCCCACTTGATGGTTTAGATTTTTTATCTCTTTTGCACAGCTCGCAAAATTCATGTGGAGGAATGCACATTTATTTGTTTTTTTTTTTTTTTAGGTGATGAGTTTCTTGTTCTCTTTGGAATAATCTCAGATTTTGATGAATGCTTTTTGGCTCATCGGTCTCGTGAAGGAGCGTTATTAAACATATCCAAAATCTTCAAAAATCGTGCTATCCCATCTATTCCTTTGAATTGCGTTTTGTGGAGCCCTGACCCTCTGATGTGACTTTAGTGTAAAATCTCAAGTGAGGTATCAAAGAGCATTGAAATTTTTGAAATTTTGGTTCCCTACTTCAGCTCTGATCCTTTACATGAAATAATTTAGTTGGACCAGGAAGATTATTAAATATATCAGCATTATAAAGGCTACGAGCAGAGTCAGTGAAGAAGTACGGACACAAAATTTTTACAGGTGACTTTTCAGATCTCGGAGAGTAACTTACAATGAATAGTTTGAAAATTCCATTCGGCGGAGGCTGATTTACTATTGTTAACTAATCATGCTCTTTGAAAAATGATACGAGTTCGATGGACCAAAAAAAACTTCCTTAATTATTTACCTCTTTTTTTCATATTTTTCTACTGCGCTAATGTACACAATCAACCACCTGTAGCCAGTACTTCTGACAGTTTTGCGCGTTCTCGTTGGGGACCAGTCATCAGCAATCGACCCATTCTCAGGGGTCTTGCCCGAGCTCCACGATACAGCCAACGAATGATTTTGAAGCATCTGATTTGTTTATTATGCCGAATATATACTGTGAGGTCGCATCAATCGGAACATACCAATTTAGACGATGTGAGTTTGAGTGATAACTATGGTATTGGGATAGCTCGACTGGTAATCATGGAGAAAAAATTCAGGTAGCTGCTTCCTACACTGAGGTTCGACGAGATCAATTAAGAATCTCTAAACAACCAATTAAGGACTGATAAATTAACGAAAATACGAGAGTTTTGGAATGAGTTTAGTGAAAATATTGTTAACAAAGTTATAAACGTGGATGCCACAAACAGACACTGAAACACCAAGATGCCTCACAGGCGGACACAGACGTGAGGGGATTTGGTAAATAATTGTTGACATATTTTCTACTAGAGAGCGCTAATACTTGACTAGAAAATTTGTCCTGCATTCTGATTGCATGATTTCCACTGATCTCAACCAATGAAAATTGATAATATTTTTATTAACAAATAATAACAATAACTGTAAAGTGTATGACGTCACATTAGCTGATCAGCGTGATCAAACCTATAACTCATGAAAACCTCAACCAATCAGATTTCAAGAAAAATTTCAAAGCGAAGTGTTAGTTGCGCTAAATTGTTGGCATGTGGATTTAGTACGTAGTCTAAACATTTATTTCGGGAGTTCTAACTTTTCAGACCCGCAAAAAAGTGGTTTTTAGTTTGATTAGATTTGATTTTTAGTGATTTTCGAGTTTGCCCCTCTTCTTGGGATATTCCTTCTCGCATTCTGATTGAGGTAGGAGGTTGAAATTTACTATACAAATTTTATTCAGTTCAAAGGTATGACTTTTGGGTGTTCAAACTTTACCGTATCATTGAATTTTCTCACAAGCTCGAAAAACTAATGTTTGTGGGTGGTTTTTAGTAATTTTTCAAGTTTGTTAACTTTTCAATTCAATTACATCCCCTCATAAGCTCGAAAAAGTAATTTTTTTGGGCAGTTTTCGTTATTGTTTGAGTTTGTCCCACAGTTTTCTCTTCTAAAAGTAGAACTAGGATGGTTAGGAGTTTGAAATTTAATATGTATATTTAGTAGAGATCCGTTGGGCTCAAAAGGCACATCTAAGACCTATATTAAAATTGCATATACAACTTTAGCTTTCTAGCTCAATTTGAAGGGGAATTATGCGGGGAACAAACTCAAACAATAAAAAAAAATAAAACAAAAAACCACATTTTCGAGGCTGAGAGGGGGTACAATAAGGCTGAAAAGTCGAGATCCTCAAAAAGTACATCTAGGGTTCCTACTAAATATACACACCAATTTTCAATTTCCTTCGGGCAATATGGGAGAAGGTAGGGGAGGAATAGCCCCTTTTCAAGGTTAAAAAGGAAAAAGCCCCTCATATTTTCTCTTTTAATTGATTAGGAGATTGCAACTTTACATTCCCCATCGATTGGCTCAAATAGGAAAAATTTTTGCGATTTTAGCCCCTCAGCACACTCTCCCCTAAATTTGGGCATAACTGAATTTTGGCCCGAAGTAAATCCCACTCCAGAATATTAAATTCGGTCGGTATCAAGCTAAACAAATGATTTTTGGTTGGGGGAGGGGAGGGTAAAAGTAAATATCTGACATTGCCAAAAATTGTCGTAATGGTCGCAATGGTCTTCTAGGACCCTAAAACGACTTTTTTTTTGATATTCCCGATCTCACCTGCCGTGGGTTTCTGTTGTTTTCATTGACAATATGACATGGGAAATTATACTGAAAAATCGACCAAAAAAACTACATTTTTGAGGCTGTGTGGCGGCACAGTGGATCTGAAACGTGGAATCCCTCAAAAGGCACATCTAAGACATATACTAAATCTACATACAGAATTTCAACTTCCTAGCTTGATTTAGAGGAGTGTTATTTGAGGAATAAACTAAAAATATTAGAATACCTTCTCAAAAATCCACACTTACGGTGCTGTAAGGGGCGAAGTGGGCCTGAAATGTCGAAACTCCCAAAAGGTACATCCATGACCTCTACTAAGTCTACATACCAAAATTTCAACTTTTTAGCTCAATTTGGAGGGGAGATATCAAGGTGAAAAGCTGGAAAAGCCCTCGTATTTCCCTTTTTAATTGACCTAGGAAGCTGCTTTTTGGATATGTTATGCAATTTTGGATTGTTTAACGAATTATTCACAAAGGAACAGTTTTTGCGATTTTAGACATTCAGCATCCCTCCTCCAAATTTGGGCATTGACCCGAAGTCAACTTCATTCCAGAATATCAAATCCACCGTCATTCGAAGCCTATTTCCCAAATTTGATCGATTTTGGTCGGTATTGAGCTGAGAAAATGATTTCTTGTTTGAAAAAAAAAAAAAAAAAAACAAATAAAAATAAGAATCTGACATGGCCAAAAATGGTCCAAACGATCTTTTCGGACCCCAAAACGGATTTTATTACATTCCTCCCTCTCATTTGCTGTAGATCAATAGACTGTGATAGCCTGGTTTTCATTGACAATATGACATAGAAAATCAGGTTAAAAATCGTAATGAAGGATTTCTACATATAGTTAGTTATTGGGTGTGTTATGATCTATGAGATACCTAGGTCTCATCGAATTCCATCTAATCACTTACGAAAAACGTTTTAGTAACGGTTCCATAAAAATGCATCGAGTTCAAGGTACAATGAATACAAACCTTGTCACGCGAATGCACCATAAATATCGCATAATCATTGCAACATAAGAGATATTTTCGAATAGATCCCTACGTGCAACACAGTAACGCTACGAGTGTGACTTTACATATGTTCACGGTGAGGGACAAACAATTAACGCGGATTGATTTTGAATCGTTGGCATCAGACAAGGGTGCAACCTTAGCTTATACATAATGCCTGCTCGGCAGCAAACAACTCTCGTACATATACATTTCAATGCGCCATGCCAGCAATTATCCACACTAACGAACAAAAGGTTATGCAATTTAATGTTCAAGAGCGTAGAATAACTTACATAAAGGATCTTGTTGCAGGCATAATTATCGGCCAAATGAAGACTGTATGCAATTATACATTCGTATAGATAGGATAGAATAAGTTGAAGGGGGAGTGGTAATTTTTTGCGGGCGTTTTCAAGGAGATTGTTATGCAGTAATACATTCGCGCGAGTTGAATGGATTGCATAGTTGTCTTTTCGCAGGCATTTAAGTGTTTTACCCAAGTTTTTACAATGGTTAACGAGTTTTTACGCACGAAGACGAGAGGATCGGGCGACGACGCGACGGTGTATGTATTAAAATTTTAAAACGGGATGATATTTGCTCTCGAATTTGAAACCATTAGTGCGCTTATAACTGCGCCACGCCACACTCGGTACCTATCTAACTTCTCCCCATATTCTTGCGCTTTTTACACGTTATCGAATAAAGGTAAGTAATTTGCGCGTAATAACGAGGCTAGGCGATATTAAATTTCGATGAAACTCGGTACTTTGACGGAGTATATTGTACTCGGCGTGATGTGGAAATACAGGCGTACAAGTGTGCCGCCGACGCGATGTTTCACATCATTTCATGATAAAGCCTCTCTATTCAACGATTAAGTACGACAGTTTTTTTTTTTCTTCACTGCTCTAAATATAGGTACGTGGTACGTAAGTACATATAACGCGTACCTATACATCACATACGTAGAGAAAAAACACACACACATAGATACTCGCATATATGCATAGTACATACTATACAGGGTGTTCCGTTTCGGTAGTTCCTCCTTCATACTACAAGTAGAGCAACATAAGTTGGACTCGTGTAGCATGAGTTGCCTTTTCAAAACATTGCAGAGGCTGTGCTATACACATTTGAACATTTTATTTTCAAAAAATTCCAATTTAAGAACTTAAAATGGTAGAGATGCCTAGTTTACGCCAAAATATGACAAATATGATGTAGTATTTCTGGTACAAAAAATTAAGGGCATTGGCATTGGTGTTGTGATTTGTGAAATAAGACGAATTATATGTAAAAAAATGCTTAAAAATTTTCTAAATTTTTGTTTATAACTTTTTAAAAAGTTGTTCTAAGTACACGATTAGAAAATGTTTCTTGAAGTACCTAACTAAATACTCTCTACCACTTGATATAATTAAATTTTCCGCAAATCGTTTAGATATGTTAGAAAAAATTGTTCTGTTGGAATTTTTTCCCATTTTTTTGAAAAAAATTTCAACAAACAGCTCTTTTTATTGAAATATTCAATTCATTTATAGAAAAAATATCAAAATCGAGTGGCTGGTCACATCTTGGTCTGTGAGACCAATGCTGAAAATAAGTAAAATAATTAATCGCATCAGTGTCTTTTGAATCAAATAAAACAAGGAAATTTACTTCCTCAGATTCTGGTCCTTAAAACATCAATTTTTTCAAATTTTTTCAACTTTTCCCCCTTAATTTTGGGAAAATTAAAAAATTCAAAGGTTTGTAGCTCCTTTAATGATGCAGAGGGGCAAAAATTATAGAAAGCAATTTTTGTGGCAAATTTTTTTTTCACAAGGTCCATCATTTGGATTTGGTATTTGAACAAAATTCAATTTTACCTCTTCAAAAATTGGATATGCAACCTTTTCAACACATCGCGTTGATTTCTACATATAAATGATTCCCATACCCCTTACTAGTCTGATAGCTGATGTTTTCAAGTAGGTTGGTCTGACAGACCATGATGCGACCAACCTTGGGTTAGTAAAGGAATATTTTTCAACGAAATCTATTTTTCATCGACATTTTTCGTTAGAAAAAAGGGAAAAAATTTCAACAAAACAATTTTTTTCTAACATATTTAAACAAGTTGGAGAAAATTTAATTATACCAAGTAGTAGAGGGCACCTTGTTACTTCAAGAAAAATTTTTCAATTGGGTACTTAAAAGAGCTTTTTAAAAAGTTATGAACAAAAATTCAGAAAATTCAGAAAATTTTCAAATATTTTTTCACATTTAAGGTGGGACTTTACGTTTCGCGATTTTTTTTTTCATTGCATACTATTTTTTTTGTCAAGGGCGGAGTTTTTAAGAGAAATGAATTTTGCGTAATTTTCTCGTTTGAAGGTCGCAAATGAAAAATAATAGTGCGTATTTTAAGGAATAATGTTAATTTGAAGTAATGTAACCGTTGAATCCATTTGAAAAGCCGGTCAATTGGAATTTTTGCCATTTTTAAGAAATTTTAGCCACGTCGGTTCCGTTGAAAGTCTCTGCAGGATTTCTTAACAACAACTAAACGGAATTCGATGAATTTTGGATATGTTATAGTAAACAGTACCCCTGACACAAGTACAGAGCCCTTTTTTGAATTTTTTACTTCAGATCAAAATTATTTGAGCTTGAAGAAACTTGGAAAAAGTGCTTTCTTTAGCATGGCTCTGTACATGTGTCGGGGGTACTATTTTCTATAACATATCCAAAATTCAACAAATTCCATTCAGTCGTCTTCGAGAAACCCTGCAGAAACTTCTAATGGAACTGATATGGCAGAAATTTCTCAAAAACGTCAAAAATTCCGATTGAGCTTATTTTCAAATGGTTTCAAATGTTTTATTACTTCAAATTAACATTATTCTTTGTATTTTGTTTAATTTTTTTTCATTACCAACTCTCAAACGAGAAAAAATGAAAAAATTCAATTATCTAAAACGTGAAGTCCCACCTTAATTCGTTATATTTCACGAACCACACCCACCATCTATGCCCATCATTTTTTTTTACTGAAAGTACTGCATTATATTTGCTACATTTTGGTGTAAACCAAGCATCTCTACCGTTTTAGGTTGTTGCATTAGACATTTTTAAAAGTTGCTCTAAATGTTCAGAAAATTAAAAATTCTACTGCCTATAGCAACACAGCCCCTGCAATGTTTTGGAAAGGCAACCCATGCTACATGAGTCCAACTTGTGTTGCTGTACTTGTGGTATGAAGGAGGTAGTATCGACACGGAGCACCCTGTATATATACTTAAAAAAATGGTAATCGCACATACTGTGCGCTAGTACGTGGTGCTGTAGCGAATACACTCTTTGAAATTTCGTATTCGACATCGTTGCCGTCCGTTACAAACCATTGAATAACTTTACTTAACAGACGGCAAACCCGCCCTCTTTCGTTTTCTACCTTTCTTCTTGTGTGTACACGGCGCGTTTCCACAGAATGTAATCGATCGTGGACCTGTGACGTCACATAACAGCCTCCTAAATTTTAGCATCGCTTTTCATCTTTTTTCGATAGAACACATTTTACATAATACCCGTGAAATTCGGCGCGATTTTCAAAATTTGTATGTAATCGCGGAATTTCACTGATCGTTCGAATCGCTAGTCGTTATTGGATCCCTTTTGTCCGGCGCAGCATAAAAAAATAAGTCCGGCAAAAAATATACACATCTAATACTCGCTACAATACGAGAAACCTTAGCTGACACACAATGTACTCGCTTTCGAAGCTTCATCAAAACGATATTTGCCGCTATTAAATAGATACATAAATACAGCTGCAACGTTTGGTGAAAATTTTTCGTCTACGTCGTAAATTTGGCAAAACATTGATTTATAACGTCGAATGAAAAACGAACCAACCGACCGACCGACGATCAGTTAACACGAGTAACTAGAAATTCGGCGTTGGCGATGGCGGCGAAGGCGCGCTATAAAAAATGATGTGTGCAAAATTTCTCAATTTTGATAAACTCGCTAGCACTTTTACTTTCAACGGTTCATTTCAACTTGAACAAAAGCAGTTTCGCCAACTTTCCTCGTAAATAAATCATACATTCTATGACTTTAACAGAATACAAACTTTATTACACGTTTTTATCAACTTCGCTTGCCTCTAATTTAGAAGAAATTCTCTGAGGGAAATTTTCATTAGTCGAGTGAAAGGGCTCACCTCGTTCGTGTGTTTTTTTTCCTATTCTCTTTCTCACTTTTGACACCGCGCCACCTAACCCACCAAATTTTCATCCTTTTTTACATACCTATCTACCGGCTACCTATACTACGTGTGCGAATTTTTTGATCGTCAGCGTGTGCCGAGGGTTTTAGCGCGTCTAATTAAAAGGTCTAATTTATTTCCAGCTTTGTTTTTTCGTATATATATATTTTTTTAACAGTTACGGGAAAAAATAGAAAGCCTATAACGGGGTATTTTTTATATAATCTCGAAATATATACGATACGTTCGATCGAAAGAAGCTTCTTTAAAAAAAAAAAAAAAAAAAAAAAAAAAAAACGCTTGTCCATTTTACCGCGATATATGGGAATAGAAGGTATTTTTTTTCCTCGAGTTCAGATTGTATCGCAGATGTCATTTTACAAAAGAGCAGTTTCCTCGTTCACCTTAAACATCGAGATGAACGTTTACAAATAATTTGCACCGTTGTGATATGACGTCGGCGAGTTAACAACGTAAATTTTAAATCAATCGTAAATTTTACTTTTATCGTTGACGTTTTCGTATATTTATTTTCATTGTTGAACAACATCGATGTGGTATGGCATGGCGTAGACTTTTGTTCTTCTTTCTTATTGTTGCGTACGTGACGTACCGCCCTTATAGCTCTCCATCTCTCTTTCTTTCCCACTTTTTTTTTCATAGTCGTGTGTACGTTTGTGTGTGCGCTTATTTCATAAATAAGTAGTATACGCGTTTATTTTCAAACACATACCAATTCGGAGCTTGAAAATTTATCAATTTTTCATCGGGTTACCGTATGGTACACATTGCACACGGTAACGCGGGTCGCGCGTCGATTTCTTTTGGGTGATTTTTCGAAATATCGCAAATTACCGTTACCTTTTTCCGTTTCTTCGTATGTATGTAGGTCTGTGTATAGTATGGATTGCGTCGTACGCGTGCAGATTTTATTTTTCGCCAATTCTACACATAACTGAATACGTGAAAGTGGTACGAGGCAGCAAAAAGGCAAGGTTAATTATATATATATTTTTTTTAGCACAGAATCACTTCGGAAATTTATTTTTGATGATACGAAAATTAAATATTTACTCAAAATCCATTTGAATGAAAATTTTACCGCAATTTTTAGTGTTTATTTCGGTAATACTGGTGTATATCAACTAGATAAGGGGAATGTGTATGCAAATATCATTAAACACTTTATTTCACTTAAAATCGACAAAATTCTTTCAAACTTGAAAGACACATACCGAACGCTCTTATACCAGAGAATGGTAAACTCACAAGGCATGCGTGTGGAATAGGTTGTCTATCTGAAAAATTCAAGGAGATGAAATATGTAATTTTAAAAAATACTCATGTTTTTACCAAAACTGTCTGCTGCATACAGAAATTAGTACACTTGGGGTAAAAAAATTAAAATAGTGGGCAGGGCTATGAAGCTGAAAAAATTTCATTTTCGGTTCCCAGTTCTAATTTTTCTCTTTTCAGTTTTATCTTTGATTTCAGTTTCAGTTTTTGTTTCAATTTCAAAATATTTATTTCGATTCTTCCGTTTGGTTTTACAGGGTGTTTCGCATTAACCTTGCCATTCTAATACCACGGATAAGTCAGCTCATGAGACTTATATGTATAATGTTTAGCATACCAAAAAAATCAAAGGGGTTGAGATATAGTATTTTCAAAATTTCATAAATGGAAAAATCACAAAATTTTTACAAAAAATTGATAATTTTCAAAATTTTACATTTTTTTTCATTGTGAAACAACTTTTAGGATTTCCATTCATGTCATATTGGGCAGAGGGGGGGAGAGGGTGGTGTACTATAACTGCTCATAATAAATATTTTTATTGGGGAGCTTATAAGAACTTTTTTAGAGGTTACTCACAAAAAACTGAAAAAATTGATCATTTTCAACTACATTTTAAAAAAATGTTATCATCACAGTTTAAAAACCACTTCATCTCCACTCTTGATTTTTTTCACCACTGTCGCTCACTTATACTCTTTGCCTTGTGACGTAATTGTTTTGCTTTTCTCATACTTACTTTCAAAATTAATTTTTTTTTCTTATTTTTGTCCAAAAATGACTAAATATTTTTTCCCTTCAATTTATAAATTTTTCTCCGTATAAACGCAGCCCTCAGGGTCACCACCCTAACCACTGAGTTGAAGATGCTCCCTCGTTAATTTTACAATTTGTTAATGAGATGCTCATAATTGCTTTTGCAAAAGTTATTCACAAAAAACTAAAATAAGTCACAAATTTTTAGTTATGTTTTTTTTGTATTCATTTCATCATATTTTACAAGCCACTTCACTCCTACTTTTGATTTTTATACTACACATATTCGAAAGTATATACTATATTTTAGAGGAAACAACACATTTTTATCATAATTAATTTTTTCTATGAATTTTTAAAGTGAGTGGCAGGTTTGTGTGAAAATAAAATATTGAAAATAGCATGTGGCAGCTCCTTCAATTTTTTGACTATGCTAACCATTATGCATGTAAGTCTCATGAGTTGACTTATCACTGGTGTAAGGTTAGCGAGGTTAATGCGAAACACCCAGTTTATTTTTACAGTCTCAATGTGCAGTCACTGACCATCCGTACATCGGTGCACAGGTCTAAAAATGGCTAAATAGGTATGCGTAAATGCCATATTTTCTTGTTTTTAGGTAATTGAATAGCACTTGGACTTGAAGTAGAACTGAAAACAAAAATTTAATCACTAAAATTGAAATTAAAAAAAATCATTTTTCTGTTCGAGTTATTTGTTTCTGAATTTTCATTTTAGTTTCAGTTTTTAAAAAGCCAATGATATCTGAAATTTTTTTAATTATTTGTAAATTAATTCGAACAGAAAAAGAAATGAATAATCGTCCATATAAATAGTATTTAAAAAATTATTAAGAGTGTACTTGTAGATGGAGATAGGTCAGACAAGCTACTAGAAATGGGAGACAGCTTAAGCCACTTCTCTTATTTTTAAAGAAAAAAAAAAAAAAGTCATTAAGGTTTAAAAGCGGAAATTTACTGTATTTATCTGTAAACTATCCGCAAAATTTCTAGAAAAACATGTCCCAAAAAAAGCGATCACGAAAATTTCTGAATACGCATAACAAATTTAAACTTCCTAGTTCATTTTGGTGGGGAGATAGGGGTGGAACAGCTCTTTTTCAAAGTCAAAAAGGGAGAAAATCCTCATATCTCTCCTCCTAATTGACCTAGGAGGTTGATGTTTAGAAACGTTGTACAACTTTGGATTTTCTATCGATTGACTCAAAAAGGAACAATTGTTGTGTTTTTGGCCCCTCAGCACCTCCTTCCCTAAAAATGGAGCAAAAGTGAATTTTGACTTAAGGTCACCCTTACTCATATATATTTAATCCGTCGTCAAACTGAGCTGATTGACCGAATTGGAGCGATTTTAATCTGTATCGAGCAGAGTAAATGATATTAATGTTCAAGGGGAAAAAAATAAACAAATAAAAAATAAAATTAAATATCTGATGCAGCCAAAAATTGTTTTAATGGTCTTCTAGAACCCTAGCACGGATTTTATTGGTACCCCCCTCACCACCATTGGTCGAAAGACTGTATTAACCTGGTTTTCATTGACAATATAACGTAGAAAATCAGGCTAAAAATGTAGCAATACTTCTTGAATTACATAATCAAAGAATTGACTAAATAACATTTATATATGAACTATAAACGACGTCCAAACGCTCAATAATTGCAACAAAAAAAAGAAATGTTTTCCAATTCCGAGGTAAACAAGTAAAGCGTTCCGGGTGTAATACAGCTAAAATTTTGTCTTTGCTTCAGCGGGCAGTTACGTACTTAAAAAAGAAAAATATATAAAATCTGTTTTCGGGGTTAATCCTGACATCGGCTAGCACACAGGTGTAGTAAACACTTCAGCTTTCTTGTTAGTAACCGGCATTATTATGTAGAGAAAGCCGCGAAATACATAATTGGCGACATTTTGAAAGGTTGCAAGGCAACTTTACCTTATTGTAGACGGATATCCGGGATTACTATACAATATGTCTTCGGTAAACTAACCCTTAATGGGTTTAAATGATGTAATCTCATGCCAGAGTTGAAACTGCGGTCGATCTGTACCGGTAGTATTAATTGGCGGGTTTCGCTTTCGCACCAAATGTTTGGTCTGATTTAGCACAATGTGACCTGAAAACTTTAATTTACAAGATGTTATCAACGTAACGTAACGAACATCGCTGATTTGTTCGTCTGAATACGAAATTAGCAATTTACTTTTTAATATGGTATCATTGGTATACGCATTACGGTTGTTTTAGATACCTACTTTCCTATTTATCTACCTATGTAACAAGCTACGTGTATATATAGTTTTGGATACGTTTTAATCAAAATCAATCGAATCGAATCTCACGTTTGGTACGTTTGTTTAAATGTTACAGGGAAGTATGATGGTTTCGAGCGGAAAAATGTGGGGTAGCGCGAGAGGGTGACCAGAGGTGTTGCCTCTGGGCACGGAAGCAACAATGGGGAATAAGTTGAGTACCTGCTCATGTGGCCCACTTATTCGAAAAGCTTATCGTTACGAAGACTCGCCATGGCAAAATTGCAAAAGAAGAGATGGACATTTATTAAGGTACGAAATAGATATAGCCACGCTGTTAGTTAATAATGTAACTTTTTAATATCTATGTACCTGCGGTGCGACGCGACGCGCGACATACGCTTTGGATGATTTTTTGCGATAAAAATAAAAATAAAAAAATTATTTATAGATTATGGGCCGAAGTATTTCACGTAAGTGCGAGCGGCACCGGAACTATAAAATGGGCACAAGTTTCCGAAGATTTGGTTCCAGTAAATATTACCTGTATACAGGATCATCCGGAGTGTGTTTTTCATATAACAGCTTATAATAGCCAGGTGGATAAAATTCTCGATGTACGACTCGTGCAACCAGGTAATTTATTTGCGTTTTTATCGAATTGCTACGTGGTGAGCACGTAAGGATTCGCCCAGTCATACTGATACGATGTATATAAATTTACAGGGACCAGAATCGGACAAGCGTCTGAATGCTTTGTTTATTGGAAAGATCCTTTAACCAATGATACTTGGGGCCTTAATTTTACGTCTCCCATTGATGCTAAGCAGTTTAGAGAATGTTGCGTAAGTATCGTACACGCGAATAATACATACCTACATCATTGTGTAGATACTTGTGTTGAACGTTTTTTTAACAATGTGATTTTTCTTACAGTCACCTTCTTTCAAATTTTCTCGCAAAGCCTCGTCTTCCTATTCTTTAAAACTGGAACCTCCGAATAAACAAAGTAAAGTAAAAACCAAACGAAAACCATTATCAACACCAGCATCGCCGAGTAGATCGAGAGAACCACAATGTACTTGCATGACCGCAGATCAATACGCAAGGCTGAAAGCTCAGGATCCTAGATTTAGAGGTAAATACGGATATTGGTCGATTGTTATATTAAAATCGAGATAGGTACAATTCTTAACGTTAAAAAAAACATAGCATTTGAGTTTGATTTTCATAAAATAAAAAGAATACGGAAATCATAGGCGAATTTAAGAGAGAGGGGTGCTCGGGGGGCTTAACGCTCCAGATGTTGAATTAGCTCCTCCTCGCATTTTCTGTGTATGATAAATACCTAACAAATTACTGAAAATTTTTTGAAACCAATTGAATTCAAAAAAAAAAAAATATTCAGCACATCATTTCACGCTTAAGCGAGGAGCTATAGCTCCACTAGCCCCTTTGGGTGTGTCACTGATTACGTGAATTGAAAATAATATCGTGACTAATGCTAGGACTTCTATTAAATCTCCGCACCAAATTTCAACTTACCAGTCTAATTGAAGAGGAAGGGTTTTGAGGAACAAACTCAAAAAATAAAGAAGACCGACTATAAAATTACATTTTTGGGACTGCGAAGGCTCCAATGAGGGTGAGAAGTTGAGACCCCTAAAAGGCATATCTGGGACCTGTACTAAATCTACAGACAAATTTCAACTTTTTACAGCTCAATTTGTAGGTAGTTATGCGAGAAATGAGGATAACCGACCAAAAAATTACATTTTTGGGGCTGTGAAGGGCTATAATGAGGCTGAAAAGTCGAAACCTACAAAAGTCACATCTAAGGCCGTAGATAAAGGAGGAACAGTCTTTTTTCAAAGTCAAAAAGGAGGAAAATCCTCACATCAACCCTCCGAATTTATCTAGGAAGCTGATTTGTGAAAAGAAAAAATGCTTTCAATTCTAGCCCCTCAGCATCCCATACCCCAAATTTGGGCATAAATGAATTTTGACCTGAGATCATCCCCACTCCAAAATATCAGATCTGCCGCCAATCGAAGCCTATTTCCCAAATTTTATCGATTTTTTTCGGTATTGACCTGAGCAAATGATTTTTAGTTTGAGAAGGGGGGGGGGGATAAAAAACAGATAATAAAAATAAATATCGAACATGGTCAAAAATGGTCGTAATGGTATTTTTGGACCCTAAAACGGATTACGTTGATATTCCTCCCCATCCGAAGTTGGTCGATAGACTTACATAGCCTGGTTTTCATTGGCAATATGACATAGAAAATCAAGCTAAATATAAGAAAAAATTTTCAAAAAACTATTTTTTTGAAACTGTGAAGGGGTGCAATAGTGATGAATAGTTGGAATCTGCAAAACGGAATATCTAGGTTTCTAAAAAATGCGTATATCAACCAGATCTCAACTCTTCGGCTCAATTTGGAAATTCAGAAAATAAGAAAAACTGTCCAAAGAACTATTGTTTTGGTGCTATTATCGAATGTTCTAAGCACTCTCGAATCTGCAAAAACCAAAATGAAAGTGATCATTAAAAGGAAAGGATGTCATTAATATACAACACAATTAATTTACAAATCTTCCATCACTTACATAAGAGGGAATTTGCGTGGCTACCAAAAAAGTGGCTGCATTTCCCCAATTTTTAGCTTCGTCACTGATTCTGCCCATCAAATTTAAACCCTCTAGCTCGATTTGGAGGGGAAGTATAGGAAGAACAAAATCAAAAAATAAGAAAAATTGTCTAATAAATAAACTAATTTTTCCAGCTTACCGGACTAAGAAGTTAAAACTCCCAAAAACCACATCCAGGACTGCTACAAAATTTACTAACAAATTTCAATCGTTTAGCTCAATTTGAAGGGGAATTATGGGAAAGACAACCACAAAAAATAAGAAAGAATTATCCAAAAAACTGAGTTGCAAAATGGCTGAAAAATCCAAACGTTCAGAAGGCACATTTAGGACCTTTATTAAATTTCAACTTCCTAGCTCTGTATGACAGGGTGGGATATTGAAAAAACCGACCAAAAAACTAAATTTTTGAGGCAGTGAAAGGATGCAATGAGGCCGAAAAGTCGAGATCCCCCTCCCAAAGTTCATCCAGGATCTGTATTAAATCTGCATACCAGAATTCACCTTCCTAGCTCTATTTGAAGGGGAGGGGGCTATACGAGGAACAAATTCAAAAAATAAGAAAAACTCGTCAAAAAAGCGTATTTTGTGAGCTTAATTTCAACGGAAGATTTGTAAGAAATGCTTGTTTTTCAAGGTTAAAAGAGGAAAAATTGCAATATCTTTCCTTTCAATTAACGTAGCTCTAGGAGGCTTGCCCTATTCGTAAAATCAATGGAAAAGTTGTCAATATTTTTGAATATATTATACAACTTTACATTCTAACCTAAAAATGAACGATTTTCTCTCTTTTTGCTTCTCAGCACCACGTCCCCCTAATTTGGACATGAATGAATTTTGAGCTAAGGCCATTCCCACTCGGATATATCTAATTCTCCGCCAATCTGCACCAGTTCACCGAATTCGAGTGATTTAGATCAATATCGAACCGAATAAATGATTTTAGTTTTCGAGTCTTAATGGTATTCTAGTACCCCAAAACAGATTATGTTTATACCTCCCCCCCCCCATCAATCGTAGGTCGATAAATCGTAGTGGCCAGGTTTCCGTTGGCATTATGGGATAAGAAATCAGGTTAAAAATATTGCCATTGTTTCAGGATCTTCCACATTACCTCGCACGCAATCTAAATCAGAAAACGGTACTGATGTTTCTGGTTCCAATACGTTACCGAGTAGAGATAAGATTACAACGGGTACTTCGAGCGGATCACTATACGATACAGTCGGTTCGGATAAAAGTAAATCAACAGGTTCGATTAAACAGATGAAAGATCGCGAAACAGCCACACCAGGAGGGAAAATATCTTCTCATATCACCGCAAATGCTCAAACACCTCATGCTACCACCAGCACCAGTACAAGCACATCACAAACCGACGATGTAAGACATGTAGAATATTATTCTGGTATTGTTCGTATTTTTAATCTTTCGTACGTGTATTTTGTGCGCATTGTGCACAGACCGAAGGAACGTGTAAAAGCGAAGGAGTGCAAGCTGGAATACATAAAACGTCGACTGGTACCTGTACTCCGCGTTTATCAGTTTCTGGTAAAGATTTCATGGATGATCCGAATATTATCGTTAATCACATCTCGTCGTCGAATGCCGGCCACGGTAGAAATATTAGAAGCAATACTATGAATAAATATATGAGAGATGATCTCAGAAGAGCAGGTATCCGCTGTCGTAGCATATTTTGTGAATTAAATCGTGCACACGACGCGTCGATGTGTTTGAATTTCATCCATATTCTAACGTACTTTTTTTTGTACGATCGCACAGGAAACGGAATGAACGTAGATTCCAATACGTTGAAGCGTATGTTAAAACCAATGCCATCTTTGGAAAGCCCTGTTACCAGTCCGGAGATGTCTCGAAGACGATACCATTATTATCCTTTGAATGCGGCTCAAGGAGGTGGTTATTACCATCATATGAACGATAGTGCCAGAGATGGAGCTCTATCAGAACCCGAAACACATTCGCGTCATCGACCATCGAGAATATCAGGTGCATATTTGATCCATTTCAATTCTTTACACACGTATGGATGAAAATTTAATACGGTCGTTTCTTACTCCAGGCTCAAGATCAACACACGATATAAGTCGCGAACGAGACTACGCGACAAATCGTCTGTATTTAGATTTAGATCGAGATGGCAGAGGGCACGCAGATTTTGAGGATGCATCGCCGCCTTCGGATAACGATTTGTTCGATAATCAGTGTTACGCGACTACACCAAGCTCAAGCAATGGTAATTCAGACTTAGACCAGCCGTCACATACTGTAGGAGGTGATGTAGTTTACATAATAAAGGTAGACGAATAGTGTGATTGGTATTTTAGTCGTCGATTGCGGAGTGATCTCGTCCTCTTTTTATTTCGTTTGTTTGTTTGTACGTATGTATGTGTAAATATACCTCTGCCGGGTCTAGCTGCATGTCTTCGGATGCGACAAAAAAATAAATAAATAAGTAAATAAATAAATAAAATGCGAATAAATCTCCGATTTTCGAACATCGATGTACGTGCACGACGATGTTGTATGTGATTCGCAAATCGGATACAATTCACTGAGGAGTTCTGTATAAAGCTTATTGATTACCTTTGCTTCGTATTTCGAAATAATAACCTTTTATAATTAATCGGGTTTTCGAACGTATTTTTCAGTTTTATTTTGAGACCGCTTTCTAAATAGAGTTTTAATTTATATTGTATACCTTTAGGTTTTTATCCGGAGAGTAGATTTGATTTAAAAATACCTACGTGCGATTTAATTAATCCTGTTTTCTTATTTGCATTAAGCAAGCATGCTAAATGTTCTTCAGCATTCTTCCAATTTTTCTGTCTGTTATCATTTTTCATTTCAAGTATCAGGTATCTAAATTGCGTGCATTTTTATATTGTTCATATAATTTTACAACTTTATCGTAAATTTTGAATTTCCAAGTTACAACTTATTTGTACGTTTTTAACCAAAAATATAAATACAAAATTGAAAAAAAAAAAAAAAAACTGAAAAATTACAAAATAATCTTCAAATATGCTTAATAATAAATTCGAACTAAAATGTCATAATTCACACATCTTCCAAATATCAAGAAGGAACCAATGTTGGGATTTTTTTATTAAATTAAAAATTTTCAAAATCAACGTTTAAAATGAATCGAATGACTCATTCTACGTATACTTTTGTCACGAATCTTTCAATAAAAATTATTTAAAAAATATTGACGTTATATTTTCTTTACGAAATTCAGTAAGTTTTTTATTTCGATTCTCATCCACGCTTTCTATACCAATTATTCACTTACCACCTCACATTCTTCTTTCTTCTATCTTTTTTGGTTATACTACATCATACGAGTAATTCGATTTTCTTAAATGTGGCGGGAATCGTTCCCTTCACCTTGATAGTAGTATGCTACACTGATTAATTCACGCTAATTTCATTTTAATATTTTTAGGTCGAGCGAATGCTGAAAATGCAACTGTGAGTACACCCAGTTCACCAACCAGTAGATTATTGCTAGAATACGAGATGCATTTACGAAACACGTTGGCGCGTGGTATGGATGCGGAGAGTTATAGCTTACATACATTTGAGGCACTACTTACTCAAAGTATGGAAAATTTAGGTAAATATATAGGTATATTATTTTGATGTAGGTACCTATATACTAGGGCTAGTGATGTTTGATATAGCTGTAGGGGGGGGGGGTGATTCGGAATGCTTCAATAGACATTACGATAGCTTCGTCGAAACAAGTAAAATACTTCTAATTTTCTACAGAATCGGAAACCTTTACTGAAAATTCAAACTTATACAGGAAACATTCTTAATAATCTTGCGAGCGACAAAAAATCAAATCGTCCAACTGATATGAGGTGAAACGCAAATGATGATATTTCATTAAATTTTTAAAACGATTTTCTTTGATTTTTTTTGGAAAGTACGTGGAAAAATACTTCAGGCAAAGATTATAGGAATTTTTTGAATTGAAGAATAGTTTAAACTCTACTCAAACAATTAATAATTTTTTCAAAGAAAAATATAATTTAAATGAAAATTAGGTAGCAGTTCTTGAAAAATAAAACCTTAGCTCATATTAATTTTCAAATCCAGTTTAAATTGCATCTTTCTCATTTACTTTTTGAGCTACTCTACTTAATGAGATCATCATTCTACTTTTCATACACAGTTTCCTAAAATTGAAGAAAACGTTTGTACGAAATAAATCTGAGAATTTTTTTGATCAAACTCCTTTCTCCCTTCAAATAATAGTTGATATACGGGGCGCTTCGTATTTACCTCCCTTCCCGTAATGCAGTGATAGGTCAACTCTTGAGACTTGTACGCATAATGGGTACAATACCAGAAAAATCGAAGGGGCTAAGATATGCTATTTTCAAAATTTCATATTCACCCAAGCATCTCGCTCACTTCGAAAATTCTTAGAAAAATCTTTAAAATTTGATGAGTAGCACTTCACCCCCCCCCCCCCTTACATAGTCTGAGCAAAAACCAAGAGAAATACTTCTCAACGAAGAAAAACATTATAAAAGTTTGAAATTTATCAATTTTTTCCTTAAAAGTTCATGATTTTTCATTTTATAACATTCAATATTATTTTATTTCTGTATCGGGAAGCAACCTCTAGGGTTTCTGCTCCGACTATTTAGTGGGAGGAGAGGGGAAGTGCACCGATAATCATTAAAAAGACTTTTAGTGGGGAGCTCATAATAACTTTTCAGAAGTTATGCACAAAAAACTAAAAAAATTGCAACACTTCAACTAAATTTCTTAGCATACAGTCAATTGCCATATGATGAATGAAAAGAGGAGGGGAGAATATCAACAAAATCCGTTTTGGGGTCCTAGAAGATCATTACGACCATTTTTGGCCGTGTCAGATAGTTAATTTAATTTAATTTTTTTTCTTCCGAACACTAAAATCATTTACTTTGCTTGATACTGACCAAAATCGTTCCAATTCAATCAATCGGTTCAATTTGGCGGCGGATTGCATATGTATGAGGGGGGGGGAGAATGACCTTCGGTCAAAATTTTTGGTCGCGTTTTCTCATTTTTTAAGACATACCATCTGATGAGAGGTCATCAACGATTGAAATTCATATGCAACTGTTTACTTTAACCAACAAGAAAACACTTTGAATGCATCAGACATGAATGTTGAAAATTGAAGGGGCAAACTGTAGTTTTGTAAAATTGGGTAAGAATGAATTTCCAAGTATGGAAATTGGTAAGTAAGTGCTAGTGAAGTTCTTTTGCAGCCCAACTAAGAAGTTGAAGGTGCTGTTGCTGTATTTTGAATAAAAAAAAATTCTTTGGTAACCAGGAATTTTTTCAGGTTGGGAAAAAGGAATTTCAGAAAGAGCAGTAAACTGGAGAAAAATTTATCCATTCCCCATCCTACCAGACACAAAATTACTGGTCTTATTAAATAATTTTGTTGCATAATTTTCTATAATTCTATTATTAATCATTTTTAAAAAATAGGATTTTCTAATCGTCAAAAGAGCATATCTCGAAGTTTTAACTAAAATTTTATAAGTGTGATAAAATGTGCCATTTTCTAAATTTCTTAAGGGGGGAGGGGTTGACGCATAAAACGCATAAACCGGGCAGGCAATACTTTCCCTGTTTCCTTGTTGGATACGGGCTTGATATATTGAGAATGTAACAAATTTTGTTCTATTCATCTTATATCAAAAATCAGTTATTATAAAATTTTTTTAGCTCCTTTAAATTTTATGTTCGGCAATAACCAAAGAGAACTGAATTTGTTCAACTTTCGATATGCAGGAACAGCCCCTTCGATTTCAGGGCTAACTAATATTATGAAATTTGCTCAGTTTTACAACTACCCATCATTTACATTTTTGAAAATTCATTTTGAACCTAATTTTGTAACAAGAGTATTTACCCCTTCAATTTTCAATACAGGCATCTGATTCATATTTATATACAATGTTTCTTCAGCAGCCTCTTATTACAAATGAATAAGCTTCAAGTTTTAACAAGCGCTCATTGAACAGGCTGCACAGACAAATCAATTAACACTTGTGTAACACTAATTTCACATTCACTGAACCACAGGCTGTGAATAATACGAAAGTAAATACTATATGAGTTCCCAAAAATTTCTAAATGAAGAAGTTCACGATCACCTGCAAAGAATATAATGGCAAATCCTCCACCACCTTATTCTCCAAGGTGATTGTAAACCAAGTAGAAGTAATCAACTACTTCAATATATTACGATCGAGTTTTCATAAATTTTGACTGGTTTAATGAGCTCCTTTTGAGGTTGTTTAAATTAACATACATATGATAATCAAAACAAAAATAAAAACTTGAATTTGCCAATTTTTGCACTTTTTTCTTGCTATTGAGCCTAAAAGAAAGACTATATCACCCTAGATCTCCTGAAAAATTCTCAATGCTTCATTTTTTAAAAAATGGCGAGGTAAATTAAAAGTCCAGTTTCCAAGTTAAAAATTGTTTTACCAAAAGGAAATGATTCTAGTTTTATTTGATATTCCTACAACTTATTAGGAAAATATAATTGAATATTTAAATGATAGAAATATTGTCTTGATTTATCTTCATTTTGTTACAGAGTTCGCTGAAAAGTTACCTCAAATAAACACCAGGAGCCCGCATATTAGTAGACGCAGTAAGTTTACACACCAAATAACTTCAACATAATGAAACGTAGATACATCTGCAGAATTCATAGGTACTAATGGAATTATACATTTTCAGGGCAAATGGGATCGAATAGCAGCAATAAAACTGCTACATTACCTCATCGTCTTAGTTTAGACCGAGCAAACAGTACGAGCCGAGATCGAGAAGGGTACTATAGCGATAGAAACGAATTAGCTAGAGAACGAGATAGGGATCGTGGTTACCTTAGTGATAGAGAACAACGAGATCGCGGTTACCTTAGCGATCACAATATTTCATCGTTAGTATCGACTCCTCTTTGCTATATGTACTAGGTACCTCAATTTAGTAGGTACCTACTAATTTGAAGCGTCAATCGTGAAATTAATTTTACACGGTTTTTATTGCCAACGCAGAAACCGATGTAACTCGTGTCTAGGCGGTTCCTCGCGAAGTCAGTGGTTCCGTCATAGCGACGGTTGGCGTTCCGGTACTTCGACTATGAGCAGCATGAGTAGCGCAGGATACGGTCTGGGCTCTTCATTCCAAAACGATGTTCCTTTAAATACAAAACGATCCGCGTGGGAATCGTTACCTTCACTTCGGCACGAAGGTAGCATGTCTGATGCTGGATATAAATTAGGAAGATCAGATTCACTCGAAAGAAGGTATCCTTAGGAAATATTTACCTAGCTACGTTTTTGTACACGTTTAACAACCAGTTCGACGTTTATACCGAGTTATTGATTCATTTAGAGCGTTACGCGATAGACATGATCCGTACCGGTACGATCGCGATGGAATTCTATCTCATCAGACATCAGTGGAGAGCACCGATTCGAAACTATGTTATTTAACATCTTCAGAGGTCAGATCATTAAGCAAATTTTCTCTTCTTCTACATAGCTTGCTTTTCATCATACTTTTTACCAGTGTGCTAGTTTAGAAGGCTTTTTTCCATAGTTTGGATAAATTGGTAGTTTTTTTTTTTTCAATTCTCATTATTTTTCATGTCTAAAATTTCATACAGCATTCGTCCAATTTTTTATTGACATCTCATTCATACTCGTAAACTTAAAATAACATCCTTTCACGAGCAAGTTCATCAACACGGGGTACATACGACTGATAGAAAATTTTAATCTTTGTCACGTGACAGTTCGATCCTAGGTAATGGGTACCTTACTTTTTTATAAGATGTCCCATTTTTTGTTTTTTAATACCAATCGAAGTAAAAAGACAGTTCCAAGAGGACATTCAAAACATAAAGTGATCATACAAAATTTCTTAATCAATTTTATAATCTCTCCATTTTCTAGTAAAGATCTATTTTCAAAATTTAAAAATGAATAGAAATGTAAAAACTCCGAAACAGTAAAAGTAACCACAAAGGAAGGATGAAGTATGAAAAATTTGACCCAGTTGATGTTCCTCAATAAAGATGCGTAAATTTTAAAAATAAATTTTTGTAATTAGGACGATGAGTGCATGATAGGGCTGACATTGGGTATGAAACTTAATTTTGGTTCTGCGTATTGTTTAGTTTGTTTTTCAAATTTTTTTCAAACCTTTTCTCACACTTGGAAAAGAGAAGGAAGCAAAATTTTGGAGACTACAAACAACATATAGTTTACAAGGGACCAGTCCGAAGTATCAAAAATGCACTGGTTCGAGGATTTGAATACTTACTTCTTTCAAGGAGGGTAAGAAATGAAACTATATCATTTGCCAGATAAACGTCTAGTTTTGGAAATACAGAGTATTAATGCATCCTAAAAAAAATAGCAGTGACCAAGATGAGCAGAAAAAAAGTTTTATGGACCAATTTCGTACATTGCAGCTGAAAAAAGATTAGAATATCTAGGAAAATAAAAATTTTCAAAAATTCTCAAAAAATAAATAACTGAGTTACTTTAGAAATTGTGGCATGCTGAGAATAATAGTCACTAAAGCGAATAAAAAAGATAAATATGGACTAACTTCGTAAGTTTCGTTCGAGATGAAATAATTATGAATTTTGTAAAAACTTAAGATAGCCCTTAAAATTAGTATTTTCGTTCTTTTACATTTTTCAAAAATTCATATCACATTTCAACAACTATTTACATAGTTTATCTAAACAGCCTTTTTTGTTTACCTTGGCGACCACTACTTTTAAAATGTCTCAAGTCTTAATCGTTCCGTTTCTTGTTGAACCACGCTCTGCTACCATATAAGAAGTTGATACATAAAAAGTAATATTGTTGATAGAAAGATACCATATCAGTACAAAAGTTGACTTCGAAGTGTTCATTTATTGTTCTTTACACTTTATCATTATTATGTTTATTACCAATAACTAAAAACGAAGCCTAGTAGGCCTATTTCTAATATTACTACCTTCCAAAAAATTTCAATTTTTTTCAGATATTCATACCTCATTCCAAGTGCCATTTACAAAATTGATTGGGGAACCTTTTTTATTCGTCTTAGTGTCTACCATTTTCAAGATGCGTCAACTTTTTATCAGCTCAATGTTTGATTTTTTTTTACAAATTTTTCAATTTCAAGATTTTTAATTTGGCAGCACTGTAACTCCAAAGCGACGTGTTTGTCTGGCAAATCTATAGACACTAAAACGCCAAGATGGAAATCTGAAGGTACAGCAGTAAGGGGATTACTGAAAATTTTGTTCAGAGTTATTGAAAATTTCTCTGTTGGGAGCACTGTTCACTAATTCCTGTTCAACTAGATTTTTTCAGATTTTTATCTAAAGAAAGAATTAATAACTTCCGACCAATGACCGTCGAAACTGAATAAGTGAACAGTACCTGTACAGGGAAAAATAAACGGAATTCCAACCCGTAATCTCTTTACCCCTGAAGCAGGAGATTTCCATCTTGGTGTTTCAATGTGTGTAGGCAAATGGTGTATGTTCCATTATATAGCTCCTTGGAAAAAGTTAGTAAGAAGATCCCCGAACTGATCTGTTCTTGACATTTATGACTGGTTCCTTGTCAGATCAAAAGCTAGCACGTTATCAATACGGTTCAGTACCTCGGTATTTTCTCCAGCCGGGATACAATTGGTATTTGAGATCATCACTTTTCAGCAGTTGGTATGGTACTGGTACTTGGTATTGAGATTTTGAATTGGATAGTATTAGCACTGGTTCTTGGTAGTGGGAATTTGAACTGGGCAATGTTGTAATGGTACTTGGTATTAGGAACTTCAACTGAGTGGTATGATATTGATAATCTGGTGGAGTGGGATTTTCATAAAATTCAAAAAATTTTGCGAAACTTGGTACTGGGAATGAGATTAGTACTGAACCTTGATTTTGTATACATTCTGTAAAACAAAGTAAACACGATTTGCCGAGCTGATAATCATGGTAATTACCAATCAGTAGTTTATATCACTTTTAGTGTCCAATATTGCAGTGCTCTTTTCAAAAAAAAAATCAAGTTGAGTAGGTACCACTATTACCACGACGTTTGTTCTAGTACTGGTACTGGAGATGTGGTACTCATATTGTGAACTTGAAATGGATGGTATGGTACTGGGAATATATTTTCCCAAAATTCCTAAAATTTTGGGGCTTTGCTACTGGGAATGGGATTGGTACTCAACCCTGGTTATAAAAACATCCATCAAGCAAAAGAACTGAAACAGGCTAATTAATTCATATTACTTCCATTTTGAAGTTATGCAAAATGTTTCACACAAATGGTACCTTGACTGCTGCACTTGTGCTTGAAAGGAGTTCATTCAAGAAAGGAACACCCTGTACGTGTATATCATTCCTTCATCATTTTGAAGCCAGGTTTTATTCCATTTTCATCTATATATTTTTTTGTTGTTTTATTTTTCTGTTGCTCGCAATAAATCTACATTTTTTCAGTTTAATTATTCATTTGGAGGGAGAAAGTATTGAAAAGTGTTTTATTTAGTGGCAGGGCCGTATTTAGGCGTGTTCAATGTGTAATTTTAGCACGTACCTATATGTGTATTTGTAGCATACAACGATTAAAAAAAACTAAAGTAAATAACGAACCATTTTTGGATACCTGAATTTCTTTTAAAGTTCAAGATTATTGCATACATTCAATTAACATCTGCGAATGGAATGTAATTCACTTAGTTATCTACCTACACGAAATTATAAGTAAAATATATCGCCAGTAAAAAGTTATTAATTATTCCTCAAAGAATGTGAAGAAGGGCAGGATAGCATATGGGGTGTGATGAATTTACACACGCTACATGATACTTTAATGCGGCCCTGTTCATAGATTTAAAATGCATTAAAGTTTTTATTAAACGTGCTGCTATTTGGGCAATAACTTCTGCTTATCTTAATTCTGTGAACCATTTCACATTTATTTTTTTCATCGAGATTTTCTTGAAAAAAAATATACGTAAATATTGCGTGTATTTTATTGAATTCATGATACCTACGAATACATATTTGATGAATATACAGTTATAAATTTAGAAACATTCAAGAGTTTTGGAAAAGGCTTTCTCAAGAAAGGTACAAGGTGTTCTAAAATCACAAAAAAAAAAGCTAAAATTGAGAATTACTCTCTTGTTGGAAAAAAATCCTTACCCTAAAAAATTGGCGAAAAATAAAAAATATATAAAACAAAGAAACCAAATCGAGTCGGTATAAAAGTTAAACTTATACGTAAAAAATAATCTAAGTTTAAGAAAAAAAAAAAAAAAAAAATAGCGATAATTGCGCACTCGGGGAATAAGAAAACGTTTGTGTTTGGTTTGTTCTTATAACGCTTATTAAGGAATTAAATCAGGTTAGCGGTTTAATTTATTAGCTTCATACGCAGGAAATCCTGGTAGCTATTTAGTTGATTTTGAAGCAACCCACCAACGTTTTTTATTATTTTTTTTTTTTTTGTATTTATTATATACGAATGTACGTATAATGTAGCTCGTGCAGATTCGATGATACTAGTAATTTGCGTCTTAACAGCGAATTCGAATGGTTATTTGGGACGAAACGTTATTTTTTATACGCTTTATAACGCCGTCACAATGCTATACGGTTGCGTGTGTATATATTTTCGTGTACCTACCTACTTACCTACTTAATACAATGAATTAGCTTTTTTTTTTATCAAAAATAAATAGGTATTTTCTACACGTACGAATAGGTATAGTAAAACAGACACTCTCACACGATTACCTATTCTATTTATTATAAATTTGTACCTATCATAAAAGTCACATAGGCCTATAGTCTTCTTGTTTTTGTTTTTTTTTTGTTTTTTATTTTCTCAACACACAATAAATTCTCTCTCCAATTCACATTATAGAAATTGCGATGCGTGAGCCATTAATTGATTAAATTTTTTTGTGTATAATTTTAAATCTATAATTATGGGAAGATTTTTCCATATCTATAGCGTAGTCATGTAATTAATTGTATAAAATCGAAATCCCATTAGCTCATATGTAGTAACGGAGCTGTCGTTTTTGCCATTTAGATGCGTTTTTAAGATTTTGGCACAAATGGGAACTGAGAATGTAGCGCAAAACATTACCAGATCAATTATATCCGCCAGTGCTACACATGTGTCGAACACAAAGGACCAAACTTTTACACTTTTTCGGGGAACGCAGCTGTCAGCATTTCAATTTCTATATGATTTGGAGAGAATCGTGTTTGTAATAGCTGCTCTATTTAAAATCTTCTCTACTTTTTCACCTCAATTTTTCCTGCATATCGTTTATCTCGCACTTTTTTTTTCGAAAAAAAAAAACAAAAAAAAAAGAAAATGAAAAAATAAACGTTAATTTCAAGTGTTTTTACTTTTTTACATTAAAAATTCGCTGTAGATTTCGTCTCGCATAACCAGACGCCGCTCGTTCAGTTCGTAGAATGTAGTGGATTCGAATCGTAATGATAATAGATATTTTTAATCAAGTATCTAAGATACGTAATTAGATACACGTTGGTTCGTACCTATAGTTTAGAGATTTTTTTTCTTTATTTATTTACTTAAACTTATTATTATTCTTCAATTTCATTCGTTACGAATGAAAGTGACAGAGAAATAGAATTTATTTTCATAACATAATTATAGAACAATAGATAGATAATTCAGAGCTATCTATGCTGCAAATTCTTACTACGAAATTAATTTTATAAAATTAAAGATACGAAGTTTCGCGGAAGAGTATCTTTTGCACGAAAACAATACACCTAGGTAGGTACTGTAAAATAGACACCGGGCCTATTAATGAATTACTCAATATCGAAAAAAAAGATCAGCTCGACGTTAAACAACTTAAAAGTAACTCATCTTGCGATTTGGCATTATTCAAAGTAAACTTTAATAATAATAGCATATTTTCATGATTAATGTGCTTCGAGGAAATTCACAATATTTTACAGACGTGATACACATCTAAGCAGTTTATAGTAGGTACCTGTGTACCTCTACCTATATACTCTTGATAATATAACATTCGTTAAGTTTTTAAGCAACAGGTGCGTTTTATAAATTACAAAAACGCCATTACCTACGTCTAACGTATTTCGTTGGGACGCCTTCTAACTGCTTATTATACCTACTTTTTTACACCTTCATAAACATCAACTTGATACGTGTTATTTTGTACTTGTGCTTACCTGTGAAGGTTGTCTTTCAAATTTTAGCGACGCGACGTAACTCTCGAGTAAAAATCAAACAGTTATTTGATGAGATAATCTGAAATGAGAAGAAATTCAAGTGTTAATTACCTTCGCGTATTATTAAAAAAGATGAAACAATTTAGTAATGATGTTTTAATATGATGAAGAGCCTTGTTTAATAAAGATATTGATTGAACTATGAATAAATCCATTGTTAATGGTGAGGGAAATATGTAATAACGTCATCATTGAGGTGATGTTACCATATGCTTAATAATTTTATACTTTTTTGTCCGTATCTGTTTTTCAGTTGATTTTCAATAAGATCAAGAAATATTTGGTGTGTACCTCTACCTAACTACTCAATTTAAATAAAATATCACGGAAAATATACAAAATTCAATAAAAAGATTGCCTAGAAGAGCTCAAATTATGCTGTAATAACTAATAAGTGTAATTCATTTGAGAGAATTTGATTTAAATTATCACAGACCAGTAGAATTGCGTATAAATTAGATAAAATCATTTGATATTCATTCTAAATGAGTAGAACTACAAAGCAACTGTTTCAAATTGAATTTCAAAATGTTCAAGTAGGCTAAAAAATTTAATATCAATTTTCAAGGGATTGTAAAGCATGATTACGCATTTTTATCCAACAGTTATTCCATTCTGTGATCTGTTATTTATCTTATTCTTCAAAACGGGTTCTGCGCCAGGAGAATGAAAACTTGGTTTGACTTTCTTCTTCCTTGAAGATATATGCGTATGTTTAATTGTTAATGGTCAACTTGATTGTAATTGGGTTTTCAGTACAGTGAATGACTTGTAGAAAATGTATACCAACGTGATAAGAACCAAAAAAACCACAATTGCAGTGATTTAACCAACGCAAAACTACATTTTTTTTGAACAAAATAACCAGTTTAATTGTTACCTAGATATCACCAATCGCAAGTCGATTAAAAAAAAGTTATTATCATTATGCCCTAATCCGGGGTAAACACAAAGGAGGGAGGGGAGTGTTTCAACAGGGCTTAGAACTCAACACCATCAAAAGGTACATCTCGTATCTTCACAAAATCTACATACCAAATGTCAACTTCCCAGCTCCATGGTGAGGGGGGAGAGGGGAGGGGGAGATATGCAAGAAGCAAACTCAAAAAAAGAGCAAAACCGAACAAAAAACTACATTTTTTAGACTTTGAGGGGGTGCAATGAATTTGAAGAGTCCATACCCCAAAAAGGCATATCCATGGTCCTTGCTAAGTCTATATACCACATTTCAACTTTTTAGGTCAATGTGGAAGAGAGATCAGGAAGGAACAGCTCTTTTTCAAGGTCAAATGGAACGAAGACCTCATACCTTCCCTCCTAATTGATCTAGGAGGCTAATTTTTTGAAATGTTATACAACCTTGAAGTTTCTGTCGATTGGGTTAGAAAAGAAAACTTTTGCGATTTTAGCTCCTGAGCAACGTCTCCACCTACAATTTTCAAGCATCTACCAAAACTACTCTGAACAACTTTGACACCTGCAAATTTCATATTCAGGCATATCAAATTGAATAATCAAGTTTTCTGATGGAGAATCTGAGCTGGCAAGCACGATTATGTATTTTTCTTCGCGATAGTTTTTGGAAATTAAAAAAATTTTTTAAAATTGCAATGGCTCAAATTCACTGGAAAATCTAATTGGTGGATTTGGTTAGCCTCCCCTCAGTGATTTCTTTCTGTATAAAAAACAGCGAAATTTGGCACTCAGAAATTAAAAATACGGCTAGATGCTCGTCTTTCGACCTTAATTCTTAAAATTTAACAAAAGTTTCGTTTTTGCTTCGCCCTGGCTACATATTTTTAATTTTAAAAATAAAGTCTAAACACGTCCGCTGTCTCCCTCTCCCCTCCGCCTCTAAACCCATATGTAGTTTCACTACTGTATGTTAACCCTGGTCAATTTTTCAGCTGTTGAAATTTATTTTAAGACGTTTTTGGCATAGATCTAAAGATTTTAAAGAAAAATCAAAATTTGATTAAAGATTCTAAAATGGTTCATAAAAGTTTTAAACATGAGTATTGATAGTTTATTTTGAATAGAAACGAGTTTTAAAAAAAAAATAAAGAACATTAATTTTAGGACTAACTTCTAGTTTAGACTGTATCATAAGTGTACATTGAAATTGCATCGAGTCCCTTAGCGTTACAAGGGTTCATTTCAAGAATCTGTAAATAAATGGTCTTGTACATATACACAGACACTGTAATTGAAATGTTGAGCAAATTGGTGTTCATTTCAAAAGCACTGTCAATTAATTAAGTTTCTTCGATAAACATTTCAAAAATTCATACCGAACCAAGTATGATTTTTCTCTCCGATACCGATGTAGGTATTGGAAATACTTTTATAATACATAGGTACTTATTATAGTGGGCGATGAAAAATACGGCGATAAAAACTTTTTAAAAAACTTTATCCGTACGTTTTAATTCGTTCGTCTCATCGAAACGATGCGATGCGATGGGTTTTGTAAGACGAATTTATACGTTTCGTGTTACAGTATCCAGATCCACTCAACTAACACGTCACAAAGTAAACTTCTAAGCTCTGCATCGAAGGAAATGAAACTGGTAATCAGTTTATTTAAACGATGTATTCCTCTTAAAAGGGGAAAATAAATGTACTTCGGTGGCGTAGTAAATCGCTATTTTACTTTAAACGTTTTCGTAGCTTTTATCAAAACCTCGCGAGTCGATAAATTAAAACGAACAAGTGAAAATGTCTCCATAAAGCGAATAAATCGTTAGAATTTATTTTATTAAGTACGCGAATGTGTTCCTTTTCTTGTGTTAATTGAGATTCTACGAGCTTTCTAAAGTGTGTAGGTGCTGTACGTATGCTAGTTGTATAGGAGTACCACCTTCGTTATACCTATACATATAACTACTACGTAAGTAGATGAAATTGCGTCCCCTTTGCTGACAATTTATGTTGGAAAAATATCGGTTCGAAGGAGACAATAGATTTTTAAAGGCAGACGTTTACAAATTATAGACTAAGTATATAGATTCGAAAATTTCGAGCAATAAGGATCTCATCAGAAAGGCGTTGTTTGTTATATTTAAGTCTTTCCGTTCACGTAGGTAGATATATTAATAGAAAAAGCATCGCTTGGCAATGCCTTTTCAGCCTGATTTTCTCGAAAGTATAAATATGTACGTGAATTTAAAATCAGCGATAAAAATATAGGGAGGAGGGCGCAATGGGGCTAAAAAGTCGACACTACCGAAAAGCACATCTAGGACTTAGACTAAATCTCCATACCAAATTTCAACTTCCTGGTGCAATTGGAGAGAGGGGGAATTCCGAAGAACAAACCCCAAAAAATAAGAAAATCGACAAAACAGAACTTCATCGCGATTATGAGGAGGTGCCATGGGGCTGAAAAGACGAGACCCACAAAAGCCACATTTAGGACACTTACTCGATGTACATACCAAATTTTAATTTCTTAGCTTAATTTGGAGTGAAGTTATGCAAGGAATAAACTCAAAAAATAGGAAAACTCGACTAAAAAACCACATTTCTGGTGCTTTAAGAGGGCACAATACTAAGTCTACATACCAAATTTTAATTTCCTAGCTCAATTTGGAAGGGAGATATAAGAGGAACAGCTCTTCTTCAAGTTCAAAAAGGGTAAAAACCCTCAAATCTCCCCTCCTAATTGACGTAAGAGGCTGATTTCTGGATATGTAATACAACTTGAGATTTTATATCAATTGGTTTAAAAAGGAATAATTTTTGTGATTTTAACCCCTCCCCCCAGCACTCTCTTATTCAAATTTGGGTACAACTGAATTTTGACCCGCCCGAGGTTATCCTCACTCCAGAATATGAATTAGAATAACAATCCTAACATTCCCTATCGATTAGCTCAAATAGGAAGAATTTTTGCGGTTTTAGCCCCTCAACATACCCTCCCCCAAATTTGGGCATAACTGAATTTTGGTCCGAAGTAAATCTAATTCCAGAACATCAAATTTACAGACAATCGAAAGCTATTTCTCAAATTTGGTCAATTTTGGTCGGTATCGAGCTAAAAAATGATTTCTAGTTGGGGAGGGAGGGGTGAATAAAAATAAATATCTGACATTGCCGAAAATGGTCGTAATGTTCGTAATGGTCTTCTAGGACGCTAAAGCGAATTTTTTTGATGTGCCGGATCTCATCCACCGTAGGTTTTTGTTGTTTTCATTGACAATATGACTTGGGAAATCATACTGAAAAATCGACCAAAAAATTACATTTTTGAGGCTGTGATGCCGCACAGTGAATCTGAAATATCGAATCCTTTAAAAAAATACATCTAAGACGTCTACTAAATCTACACACAGAATTACAACTTCCTGGCTTAATTTAGAGGAGTGTTACAGGAAGAATAAATTAAAAATATAAGAATACCCTCTCAAAAATCCATACTTGCAGTGCTGTAAGGGGACGAAGTGGGCTTGAAATGTTGAAACCCCCATAAGGTACATACATGGCCTCTACTAAGTCTACATACCAAAATTTCAAATTTTTAACATAATTTGAAGGGGAGATAAGGGAGGAGCAGCCCTTTTTCAAGGTGAAAAAGGGTAAAAAATCTCATACCTTCCCTCCTAATTGGCGCAGGAAGATGATTTTTGGATATGTTATACAACTTTAGATTTTATATCAAATGGTTTAGAAAGGAATAATTTTTATGATTTTAACTCCACAGCATCCTCTCATCCAAATTTGGGTACAACTGAATTTTGACCTGCCCGGGGTCATCCCCACTCCAGAAAATCAAATAGAATGCCAATCCAAGCCTATTCTCCAAATTTAATCGATTTTGGTCGGTATCGAGCTAAGTGAATAATTTTTAGTTTTTTAAACGAAAAAATAAAAAATAAAAAATGAAAATAAAAATAAAAATTTAACACAGCCAAAAATGGGTGTAATACCCTTCTAGGACCTTAAAACGGATATCGTCGAACCCCCTCCTCCCCGTAGATCGAAGACCGTAATAGCCTGATTTTGATTGATAATATGACATAGAAAACCAGGCTGAAAAGAGTTTCCTAACTTGAATACTTTCTAGCTAGTCATTTCTGACGAAATTAATCTCAATGTCGTTAAAATTTAAAAAAATGAGAATCTCGGCGCAACAACCATCAGAGTAATACATGTTTCGATGAGAAGTAAGCACTGGAAGGAGAAACGTACCCTAATTTTGCAATCTGGTACATGGAAAAAAAAATAAATAAAAAAACAAAACAAAAAAAAATAAAGAGAATAGTCAAGGATCTCGGTCCATTTCTCAAATCTTTCGCCTCATTAATTTTAAACAAATCTTCGTACGGTGTAGATAGGTAGGGTAGGTAGATATTTTTCGGCTACGATGATACGCTCGCTGCTTTGTGTAGGTAGCTGTAACAGATTATCTGTACTTTTTCCCAAGTTTTTAGCCTATCTCGTTGTACGGCGTATTATTAAAGGTGACGAGTTTGTCTATGTTTATTAAAAAGGATGAACGAGTCGAATGATTTTAAGATTATTTGATAGTACAGTGCGAGGTGATTTGCCACAGTTAAGCTGAAACATTGTCGAGGGTTGTTTTTCACTGTCATCGTTAATTTCTCACTTTCTTTCATAAAATATAATATACGTTTTCGTATTTAATTTATACTCCGCTCTTTGATATATTTCATTATATTACTCGTAATCAACTTCTGGCAACGTTAAATGTGATTTTCATCATAACTACGCGTAAATCATCTCGCAATAATATTCTACCATATTGATTACGTCTACCCTTTCTAAATCTAGCTTTTTTCTCCCTCTTCCCCCCTCCCCCCTTAAGTAAATTGATTTCACGTTCGTTATGAACTAAGCATAAGTAGATTTTTCTTGGTAATTTTTCTAAAAGACATAACGCGTTTAGTTAAAATTAACATTTTAATTTACAACAGGAATTAATATCAAATTATAATTCGGCAAAAAGGCAAAACCAGCGCAACCGTGAATACAAAGATGTAAATCCCTAGTATAATCAAGTTAGTTGTGAATATTTAAAACTTATAAAACGAGAAGAAAAATTTAATTACATTAAAAAAATAGAAAATTTTCACAACGCTCTGTGTAGCGAAAACACCACCACCGCTTTGTTTGTACGTTCAAGTCGCTGACCTGTAAATCAAACTGGAACTTTGCACGTGTTCGAGTTTGTTTATTTTTGAAGAATGTGACGTTAAAATTAAATACGTATAACTCTCCTACTCGTACCCTGCTCTTCTGTCGGCTTATTTCTCAGATTTTTTCCCTTTCTTTTTTCTTTTTTTTTTTCCCTCCTCCTCCCGCTTCTGATCCTCCTTCTCCTCATTCTGCTTACTTCTTCGTCAATAAAAATCCAAATGCGATGTTACACAGTATTAAGCTTATGTACGAAAAGTTGCGAATTTCTTTTTTCAAACATATTTATACTTTGATGGAATGAATCGCGAAAAAAATCGCATTAGAGTTCAAAAGTATACCCAAAATAAATCAAATTACTTTCTTTTCAATTTACAAGCTATCATATTTCGTAGAATCAATATGTACATAAATTTATAAACCGATTTTTTTTTAACGAATTTTCTCTCGGAAATTAAAAAAAAAATTAGCACTATTGCGATTTGTAATTGAGCATAATTTTTCTAGTCTTGAAAAAAAAAATTAATACTTAGATTACGTTTGGGTAATTACTTGTTGCCTTTTTACGCCCTCCTCTCCTCCCCACTCCTTCACTATTGTTGAAACATCACCATAGTTGAACATACTTTTTGGAACAGCTCGTGAAAATCTCAGATGCACGGCCATAAATTTAAACTCAGTAGGTCAAAAGGATGGAAATCACGTCTGAGTATCCCTCGGAAGGTGAAGCGGCTACCAATACCTGTCCGGATCCCGTCAAGATTTTCGCTAAATCCCGGTGGGTTTGTCCAATTCTCAATATCACTAAAAATAGTCCAGCAGGTATAAACCAGCACGGTGTAGGTATCGTGCGTACTTGAACATTTGTTGCTTAGAAATCCATCTTGACCTGTCTTCGATATGCTTGATATTTAATTTTTTAATGTAAACACTTTCCACTCGCAAAGTAGTAAACTTAGTACAACTGGAAGGAGGGGGTGGGATGTAAAGGATAGAAAAATTTGCACTTGGTTTCTACAAACTCTAAACACTAATTTTTACGAATTTTTAAAAAGTAAAATTATATACTTTTACGTTGAAACAAAATCGTTGTGAATGGAAGTGGGAGAGGGGGGAAGAAGATTATCGCCAAAAACCATCTCTACCTGAGGATCTAAAATAGATGAAAAATGATCATTTTGATAACATTCTTTCCAGTAAAGATTTTTCAATTTTCTAACCAATTGCTTCTAGAAAATTGCCTATGAAAGGTAAAATTCAAATATTGCTTTTAATCCGTTAAAATTGATGTGTTGCATTCACATTGAAAAAATTTTTCTTCGTGGTTTTTTCAGAAAATCGTAAAAAATCTGAAAGAGTAAAATTTTTTAAAAACTCCTGAAAAAAAAATAAAGTGTGAAAATTTGTCAACGACGATCAGTTTAGATATAAATAAGTGTGATAATTCTACTGTTTTTCTGTTCAAATTTTGAAAATTTTTAAAAAATTAGCAAACTAAGTCAGTATTACAAGTTGGAAAAACCAATTTAGGAAGCTGAAATTTTGACCTCAGTATTTTGATGTTATTTCGCAACTGTTGTGTTCCCATCGTGTGCAGATTTACAAAAAAAAAAAAAAAAAAAAAACTCGAATTCAACCCAGCTTAGTAGGTCAAGTACCTACAGCATGTCATAAAAATAACCAAATCCAGGTTTTTATTCACAACTAATTTTGTATGAAACAAACAAAAAAAGAAGGGGGAAATTTAGTTCTTCTGATTTTTATCTTCCTCTTCAGGTCGCTTTAATTGACAAGTTAAAACTTGGAATTGTCTAGAGTACAGCTCGATGGGGATGCAATGAAGCTGAAAAGTCGAAACCTCCAAAAGGTACATGCAGGACCGTATACTAAATGTGCATATTTACCAAGTTTCAATTTACTGGCTCCGTTTTGAGGGTAATTATACGAGGAACAAACTCAAAACATGAGAAAAATCATTCATACAACTACATTTTCGAGGCTACGAGAGGGTGCAATGTGTCTGAAAAGTTGAAACTTCCAAAAGACACATTTACATACCAAATTTCAACTTCCTAGCTCAATTAGGAGGGACGATATAAGGGGAAAAGCCCTTTTTCAAGGTCAAAAAAGGTAAAAAAAAAACCATATCTTCCCTACTAATTGATGTAGGAAGATGATTTTTGGATATGTTAAACAACTTTGGATTTTATATCAATTAGTGTAAAAACAAACAATTTTTATGATTTCAACTCCTCAGCACCCTGTACCCAAATTTGGGTACAACTGAATTTTGACCCAAGGTCGACCCCACTCCAGAGTATCAAATGGAATGCCAATCCAAGCCTATTCTCCAAATTTTATCGATTTTGGTCGGTATCGAACTGAGCAAATAAGTTTTGGTTTTTTGAGGGAAAAAATAAAATGAAAATAAATAAATATCTGACATGGCCAAAAATTATCGTAATGGTCTTCCGGGTTCTCAAAGTTAATTTTATTGATATCCCCTCCGGCCACATTTACCGTAGGTTGACAGACCGTAATAGCCTGGTTTTCATTCGCAATATGAAATAAAAAATCGAGCTGAAAATTGATTAAATCGGAATGAAGAGTGAATAATTGAGTTGCTGATTGAAGGTATTTGCTTCCACTTTTGGTAATTTTCCAAGATATCGTTCTTCCGAATTTTACGTAATAATAATTTTTTTATTATTATTTCTTCAAACAACTACATTTTCTTTTTCATCCTTTACATCCTGCCTTTTAGAATAAAAATTATATTACACGATGAAAACAAAAATATTGATGTAGACACTCGACATTAAAAGACTTTCAAAAATTTCATTATTTTATCGCAGCGAGTACCTTAAAAAATCGTACCTAGTTAGAACAGAAAGAGAAGCCTTATTTCATTTTTACAACACAAACAGGTAGTCTTTTCTCAACTTGTATTGTTTTTCTGGAATAGAAGAGAAAGAAGGTGGTACGTACATCCAATAACATTCGCGAAGAGTAATTTCACGTAATTTAATTTTGATTTAATTTTAGAGGAATTTGCATTCAAACGTGTACCTAAGCTTATTGGAATAAATTTTTCACGTCACTTTCAATTGTCACAGATAAAAACACTAAAAAAAAAAAATATACTTTTCAAAAGAAAATTTTACTCGACTTTTTTCGAGCTTATCGGAACTAAAAATACTCGTATTACAATTAAGTACGCGTATTTTCATGTTATGAAGAAATTCACCCATTTCATGATGATCTGCTGCGACGCAATTTTCCACATATTTTCGAAAGGTACCTCTTTTCTTTACACGTACCCATGTATCTTTACGCAAACATTAGATACGGATTTGGGATTTCGTATTTTCGGTAAAATTAGTTTTTTTTTTTTTTTTTTTTTTTTTTTTTTTTTTTTGTAAAAATTTTTTTTTTTTTTTTTTTTTTTTTTTTTTTTTTTTTTCATGTACCCAAGTACTTTGATTTGTTGTTTTTTGACAACACCTCATACGTACGTTAACGGTTCGAGATAGTAATCTATATGTTAATTTATCTCACCTCGAATATACATATCTCTTTTGAAAATTTTTCTCCAAGTGTGTTATGATGGTAAGGTAATATACGCGGTATTTCAATTACCCGAAATCATCTGAAAAAGTCTGATACGACGACGATGACGACGGTGATACTTATTTGATTTTCATTTTCGCTAGCTTTCGTTATACCCCGTGTATCTAGAGAGCTATCTACCTACCTATCGTGTAGTATCTATGGAATAAAACACGTAGCAACAGGGAGCGAACTTCGGTAATTAAATTCTTTGAAAATCTACGAAATACGCGTAAAATATTTGTTTATAGCTGTCAAAGAGTAACACGTTCTATACAGTACGAAAGGATACAAACATTTCGCAAAACTTATTGATTTCACGACCTAATGACGCCGTTGAAAAATGTTGCCATCTCGAATTTAATTAATTAGCAAACATTACCCGCAGATGATTCAAAAGGTAGGTTGTAGGTATATCAAAGCAAACCCTACAGAAAACTTTCCGGTTTTTATAAATTAAAAAAACAACAACAACGAAATTAAAAACAAAAAACAAAATAAAATCCGTCCAAAATTTATGTTGCGTGAATTAAGGTTATACCGAAAATTACACCGCGCCGTATTACGAGAGGACAGCGAGAGGAAGGGAAAAGCTTTATAGTTTTTGTATTTAGTAGGTCGTGTTATAAATTTTTATAAATTATTATATACATAGGTATACGATGCGTATTCCAATGACAAATAAAATTGGTTCAAATAAATATATATTTTCCGTTATTGGCATATCGCCAGATTTTCTAATGCGATTGAAGGTTTTACATGAAGAAATCGCGGCTATTCGCCAGCCAACCAACGCCAATGTAAACTATTTTTCCGCGATAAGCTTTCGAATATATATGTAGTGTGTACTGAACGTCACCTCGACTGCTGTTGACGTTTTACCAAAGTATAAAAATCACCGTTTTTTTTTTTTTTTTTTTATGTATATTCTTCAACGGCTTTTCGATAAGAGTGTTCGTTCGTATAGCGCAATAGGTAGAGGTACATAATATGCATATACACACACGCGCACGTTCAATTACCTACATCTAAGAACAGGTTAGTAGTTTTGGTTCTAAGAATTTATTTGATATCGCGTCACCAGCGAAAAAGTCGTTACAGAAAAGTTGCGAACATGCGAAAATAAGGCGACATTTTTATGTTGGTACATAAAGTCGAGAATAATGGTGACGTTATATGGCGTTTTGTATAGTCTTACATACTTATTTGGGCAAGTAGGTATATACGTATAATACCTACTATGTTTTTTTTTGTTTTTTGTTTTTTTTTTTTAATATAAGTAAAATTTACAAACCTTGACGAGAATTTCTAACCATTTATTTTGTATTCTCGCGAAATAACACGTGTAAGTAATAAGGGTTCATTTCCGGATTACGTAATATAGGTACCTAAAGGAAGAGGAAGTGTTATGAAGATCATATTCATAGTGTTCTTAGTGTCGGACTGAACATTTTGAGTTATTTTAATTTTCACGAGTTTAATTGTAATACGGGTAAACTGACGAGTGAACGTCCAAAAATGTTTATTATAGGATGGGTCGATTTTTTTTTTTTTTTTTGTAAATCTGCAAATTGCAAACGGTGGGGTTACAATAGTTGCGAAATGACCTGA